>JAOEHY010013225.1:0-45167 GCA_025447955.1 Psilopsiagon aurifrons | reverse complement strand
TCATCCTCGTGGCCCTCCTCTGGACTTGTTCCAACAGTTCCATGTCCTTTTTATGTTGAGGACACCAGAACTGTATGCAATATTCCAAGGTCTCACAAGGGCAGAGTGGAGGGGCAGGATCACATCCTTTGACCTGCTGGTCACTCTAATCCATTCACCTGCTGAATTTAAGGACATGGGAAAGACGGGAAGCTGTTTGGGAACAGATGACTTGTAGTTCCTTATATATGAATTGTATGTTCCTTGTAGTTCCGTAATTTAGTAAAAGAAGGGGGTAGTGTTTTCCTGGTTATGGCGCTAGCCAGGTGCTGAATTCAGGCTTTGATCTTGTCGTGAGGTGAGAACAAAGTCGGGTTCAGAGCCATGGTGAAGCCAGAGCTGCGGGTCTCCCCCGCTCGGGCAGCGCGATGGGCAGCGGAGACGCTAAACGGAGCCAAGACCAGCGGGATCCCGCTGAAGCCGGATAAATCCAGCTTTACCCCTTCCTTCCCAAAGAAAGGAGCCCCATACTGCTGGGTCGAGTGAAGGGACTCGGGAGAGGCTGGGGCTGGGTCGCGGCGCTGCGGGGCGCCCGTGAGCGGCGGCGGCAGTGCCATGGGGCGGCCGCCGTGGGGGCGGCATCCGACGGGCTGGGCGGTGGCACCGACACCGGCAGCAGCAGCAGCCTGCTCGCCCCGTCTGGCAGCGGGGAGACGGAGCGCAGGTAGGACCCTACGCCCGTGCCCCGCCCCGCCGCGGGCAGAGGTCGGTGCGGTGCTGGCGGCGGGAAGGAGCCAGCCCACAGCCCCAGCGGAGCTCCGCACCCCACCTCCCGCCTCCCCGCTCGGGCGGCGGCAGCGCTTCGCTCGGCGCTCGCCGGCCGTGCGGTGCGGAGCCCTGCCGATGTGCCGCCGCTTTGTGCCGCGCATACACCGCTGCCTGTGGCTTTCCGCCGGGCCACAGCGGCCGCGGCGGTGCGTGCGGCGGGCGGGCAGCCGGCACCCCCCGGGAGCTGCTACCTGCCGCGGTGAGCTGCCTTTGTTAGGGAAGGGGTGTGAGCGGGCGTGCGGGCGACCTTCGGAAGGTGCTGCTTTACTGCTGCTGGGGAAACCAATGGCTGGGCTGATTCATTCCCATTCCTCCCCTTTTCCCTTTGTTAGCGTTTTCCCAGGGCGTCCTGTGTTCTTTCAGCTTTGTTGAAAGGCAGGAGCTGTCAGAAAGATGACTTGGTTTCACACGATGCCGCTCCAGAGCAGCGTTGCTTTGTTTAAGCTCCCTTAAGGCATTCATCATATCGCTGCCATCCCTTTGCGATGAGCTAGGAAACCTCCTGCTTTTCACAGCTGAAAGCGGTACATCGGCTCTTTCTCACCCTTTCCTGAAGAACCGGAGCAGGTAAGCCAGAGGTAGTATCGTTTTGAGTGGGAAATTGTCAGGCACAATGTGTTCAGTTAGAAAATGTCTGATCTAGAGATAGAACTGCGTTTAACACGAATCTGCTCCGTCTTATTAAGAGAATTTTGACGAATGAAGGTTTGGGGTTTTTGAATTAATTTTGCGGGTGTTGCCATGAATCAATGACAAATCTGCTTCTTTGTAGTTGTAATACGTAAAACGTTATTATGCCTCTGCTCTGTCATCTTAAGTGTCAAAAAACCCGGTCAAAAACACAGTTCAAGGGGTAAAAAGAGACCTGGAAACCACAGCTGTGGATCCTGAAAATTTAATATGCCTGACAATAATGGCACTGAAAGTGATCTTCTGCTGGGGGATGGGGGCATTGAGAAAGGGAAGAATCATTTGTAACCACAAGGCCTAATAACAGATACTCTGCCACTAATTGATATGTAGATAATATAGTTTGTTATATACCTAAATGGATTTTCTGTACTTACCCAAATAGGTGTACAGCAATTGTACCAGATCTCTTTCCTTAGATCCCGAGCTATTTAAGCTACCTGACAGCAGTAACATGTAGCAGGTCCTGTATTTTAACAGATTAAAGATAATAAATTAGAGTCAGAACTGACTTTTATTGTTTTTGCAATTGGGAATGCAAAATTCAAGAAGTTCCCAGCACTGAAGCAGTTCTAATTACACTTTGCATAGACAATTAGGTCTTTCAACTATATCAAAACATTAATCAGTGGTCGAAGATGTTATTGTGAGTTTCTTTAACAAAGGCATTGATATGTTTTAATGCAGGCAGTAGCTAGCAGTTCTGCATACAACTTACTTTATGTGGTGTGAATCCAGGTCAGGAACTCTCCAAATTGACAAGTCCAGCTCTTCCCTGGCTCCTACCAAGTTATCACATTAGGGGCTGCATTTGGTTTTGAATATTTCTTTGCAACAGCGAGCTTGAATGTGAGCTGTGAAGTGTATCCAGACTTTATAGGAAAGTGATTTGTAAATTTATGTCCTGGTTTGATGATAACTACAAGAATTACCTTGAGATCTTTATTCATAAATATGGTACTTGCAGAGATTGCTGCTGGTGGTTATCGTGTCTTATTCCTCCAATAGGAAAATCTATTTCAGGACATCCTGTTCTAAAATTAAGGACCCTTTTCAAACATCCACCTGGGCAATCCTGTGTGTTAGAGAGAATTGCTTATGAACAATGATTATTTTTCCCTATATGCTATATAACGGGATTTTAAAAAGTGCGAACAGTTTGCAAACACAGTCTGGTAGCAAACACAGTTGGAGTAAAGTGTGAACGTCTTGGTGTGTTCTGTGCTAAGACACTGACTTTCTTCTTTCTTTTTTTTCCTGAGTTTGTTCCTCATAGGTCTTGTTTTGGTCTGTTGTGAGGTTATGCAGGTGGTAGCAGTGGTGAACTGGTAATGCATTAGGTAATATATTTTTCGTTTAACTTCCAGGTTCTGAAAAACTTAGTCAAAATATATTTACTTTTAAAAGGGACTGCCACGTTGGCAGGAATACTTTATTTTAATTGCAGTACTGAAAAACAGCCTTTTTAGTTTCACTTGTCTGATTACAGCAATAACTTCTGCAGTTTCTTCTGCTTTGCCTCTTCGTCACTCCAAATACTGTTTTACCAGGTATCTCAGTCACTGAAAATTGATATGTATATGAGTGAATAATGTAGCTTAGGGTTATTTCAATATATTCCTACTGTAGATGTGTCAGGTAAGCTGTTTTTATATAAGAAATACATGGCATAATAAGTGTTGACTGAAATGTGATGATGAGCTTATGAGTATGGATGTATTTGGTGGTTGTTTTGCTATGAAGTTGAACATAAAGAGAATTTTTTTAGAGGCACAGTAAGCTTAAATGACTGGTTTGACTTGTTTCCTCACAAGCCAAGAGAAGAAAAAGGCATATTATTTTGTATTCTGAATTATTCATATTTGAAAATCGCTGACTTGGCTTGTTAGGAGGAATTTTTTCTTTCCCTGCACAAAATCAATGCACAGCCTTTATCCATAAAGGCCCAAACAAGAGAGTTACAGCAAATGTGGATAAGCCTACTACTGGCATGCTAGAAAAGTACAGTCGATTTCTTTAGAGTCAACAGACTCAGGGCAATGTAGTTGCATAATAGCTTCCATCAGCAGATGTAAGTGCTGAGGTGCTCAAAACACCTATATGTTGTCATTGATCCCATGTATTTGAACAGGATTTAATAAGATTTTATCAATCAAATGCATGTTAGAATAAGATTCATTGGTTTTGAAAAATGCTATAGAAGGCAACCTAAAGTCACAATGTTATCTCTGATTACATTAATGCTTCCCCTGGAAGGGCCAAATTCCATTTATTTATTATTTTTATCTATTATTTAAATCAATTGCTGATGGCTAAAATGTGTGTTTCTTTCCATGGAGACACTGTGAGTCCTGCCTAGAGGAAACGAGTTGTTGTGTAGATATTGTGTTTATTGTTTTCTATCACTTCCTGAAGGGACTTTCGCTCCTTTTAATCCTTCACATTCCATATCACATGATTTCTTTGTTTAAGAACTAAAATATACTTTGTCAGAAGCGTATAGGATTTAACCTTACTTTCCATTCAGCATTTACACTTCTATTGATGCAGTCTGACAAAGAAATGAAATTAACTTGTAACAATTAATAGTAGTCAATAGCCAGCATGTCACATGGGCTGAATCACAGGGGTTTATTAATAATGTTTGGTGGGAAGAAAATTGTAAAGATCTTGCTGCATGTTATCCTGGGGAAGTGGCTTATGTGGCATTTGCGCCACACATTAAGTGAAGATGATTCAGATGCTACTATAAATGTATAAAGTACATCAATACATCTTTAAGCTGCTCTGTTGGGTGTTTTTTTAGTTCTGTTTCTCTTTCCTATATGCATGCTGTATGTTAAATTACAGAAATACAAGGTTCATGCCTCCAACAAGGCCATTTAAGAAAATACTGTCATATTCAGCTGATTTTAGTTTATTGGACAGAATGATGTTGTGAAGTAAGGTACCTGACTTCTCTGTTAACTACCTTCATTTGTGAGAACCAACACATGCAGTCAAATCAAGTAAGTCAAATACTTCACATCCCAATGACGCTTTGAAGTGGTTAAGTTTATCATTTTAATAATAACACATCTGCCATCTGCAAGCTTTATTTTCTTCACTTTTATTGTCTTAAGAAAAATATGAAAATGATCCAAATAAGCAAAAGCTTTCCTTGCACTTCAGTGTCTAGGTGCACAAAAATGCTATGCACCTTTGCTGACCTGCTTGAACTTCTTTTTCATTACTCATCATGTTTTGAAAGTCATCAGTCAGACTGGGGCAGCTCAATCAGGTGACTTGTGGTGATGCTCTGTAGGAGGATGGTGCATGGAAGAGATTATGTTTATTGTTAAGTTGAAATAGGGAGAAAGTGTGATGAAAAGAATTAAAGGGCACTGAACAATACAAGATGCTGACTTTAATGTTGCTCTTCAAAGAAAGTTGATTTTCTTCAAAGTAACATGCTGTCTTTCTCTGTGGCCTTTAATAAAGCCACATTTGAAACTGTCTAGAACGGAGAAAAAAACACAAAAAGATACGGTCACAGTGAACATTTTGGCTGAGAATAGAAAACAGGGATAGAAACCCATGTGAATCCATAGTGTCTGTGGGTATCTGTTGGCGCACACGTGATATAGCTGGGTTGAGCGGCTGCTGACAGAACTGAACTGTCTTCCCCATTGTAAAACCTCTTTTCTGTTGCTTATAACTTTGCCAAGTTTTAACCATGTGGGTTGTCATTTGTCACATGTCTTTCTGACTCAGGCTAATTCTTGTTATAATTCAGCTAACTGGTGGAGAATTAGAGTAACTGCTTTTCCTTGTTAAAAAAAATATCGAAATCCTAAGATCTTTTGGAAACAGTATTGTCAGTCCAGTTCATATGAAGGCTTCAGATCAAGGCAGTGTCCTCTTTTCAAAGATCTCCGTTTTTACTTCCTTCATAAAAGTCTGCCCAAATTTTCTGTCTGACATCTTCAGAATATTGTGGATTTTGCACATTTGCCTGTGAAAACTTTAGCAAATAAAATGAGAGATATCATGATACACATTTATCCAACAACCAGTGCTACAGAGTGTTTTCAGCAGTGACCTCAGTGGTGCTTGATGCATCTGTAGTTGACATCTAATGGAGAGTTACTGTGAATGTACTGGAGGTGGAATTAAAATTAATGTATACAACAGGGCAAAGATATTTCAGTTATCAACTGTATAAGGAATGGATTTGGTTGCAATTCTTTAGAAGAGCAGTGGTTTATGGTCTATTACTTCAGGTTTTCTGCAATAAAGACAAAACCAACATGGAAAACACAAGAATTGATAATTCCACTCCATGCAATAGACCTTCTCAGCAGTAAAACCACACCCAGTTGAGGTTCAGACTTCAATCAGGACATGGATGAACTGAAGAGAATCTAGAGGAGAGGAATTAAAACGATGAAATAGTTAGAAAATACACCCTCTGAAGGAAGGTTGAAAGATCTGCAGTTGTTTTGCCTCCAATGAAAGCAGTGTCAAGGTGAAAAGACATGCTAACTTGCAAATGTCACAAAGTTGTTGTGAAGCATGCTCTCCATGCCTGCGCTCAAGCAGGTGATGCGTATTGAGTTCAGTATTAGTGAAACTGAAGCAATGGAACAGACCACTGAATTGAGCTTTTCAGGATTTTAGCATCCTTAAAAGTTGTTTGAATATTAGTCAGGAACAACATAAATATAGTTGAATTCTTTCAGGAGAAGTGTGGTGGAACAGATTACCATTTGAGGTTTCTTCTAGCCTTATAAATCTGCAACATCTATGCTCCCTGATGTTGACCAGGTTGTACTTTTCCCCCTCAACAAATGCTGTGGCCAGCATGACTTTTTATGTCTCTAAAAGTGAGTGAATGGAGAGTTTCAGAGTTTTCCTGTATCGTTGTTTAAAATCTGACATCCACAGCTCTCTTCTTTCTTAGTGGTTCCTCTGCTGGTATTGAGCCGGAAGTGTTTGGGATCAAAGGGCCAAGTTTGATGAGAGGAACCTGAGATCCAAGTGACATAGGAAAGAGGAGGATTGGAGAGCATGGATACAGATTAAACAAGAAGCTGGACAATGTAATGATTAGGACAGAACATGTACCAGGGACATGGAGAATGTAAAGGGGAGCTAGAACTTTGAGGCAGATGACTGAGAGCTGGTGAAGAGAAGGATACAGAGCAAGGTAGTAGGTCCAGAAATCAAACTGCTGGCAGAGACTGCCAATATAGCAGAAGTCTCGAGAAGCACAAACTGGGATTTGCAAAAGTAGGGAGAAGATGACAAAGAGCCAAGGGAGGTGGAATCACGTGACTGGGAAATTCACGTTTTAGACTATGGGACAGAAGTAGTTAAAGGTTGGAGGAAAATGGCGATGTCTTTCTGCTGAAGATAATATGGTATTCTTAAACCTTAGCTGAGAGCCCATGATAATGGCTTAGCATTCATGCTGTGGGAGATGCGTTGTGATTTCTTGGTCTTTCCAAGAGGAGAATAATCACCTGTTACTGATAAAAGAGATCAGCACGGGGGTCATAAGGACCATGCTGCACCATAATTTTCCTGATTAGATGTACAAAAGAAAAGATGTAGATGCAAAAGAAGCATCTTTCAATATTTGCTTTTTCTTTTTTTCATAGAATAGAATCATAGAATAATTGGGTTGGAGGAGACCATCAGAGGTCATCTGGTCCAACTCAACTTGAACTCGATCAGGATGCCCAGAAACACATCAACTTTTTTTCTGCTTTTCCTTTTGACAAAGGGGATTGCCAAATTTGCAAGTGAAAGACAGGAAGTGCTGGAATGAAAGTTCCCTTGAAAAGATTTAGCCTCTTTGTGTGTATTTATTTTAATTCAATCTTTAATGATATTACTGAATTTTCTTTTGCTCGCATAACCCAAGCTTTACTGAGTGCAGAGTGGATCTGCTCTCAGTGTCAGTCACAGCTCTGCACAGAAGGAAGCCATAGTCTCTGGTATCTGTGGTATATTTTGCAGAAGCAGGAAGATACCAGAGGAAATTGAGGCAGAAGGTGGCTTAATTTAAGCGTTTTCCACGTACTCAAATGAAAAGCTTAGCTAAAGGCAGCAAAAGATAATTAAGACTTGCTACTGCAATCCTGACTTTCAAAAACACTTGGGTTTTTTCTTTAGTTGCTAATAGTGATGTTGTTGTGGTTTAACCCTGTCCAGGGTCTGAGCCCCACGCAGCCACTCACTCACTCCTCCTGGTGGGATGGGGAGAGAATCCGAAGGGTAAAAGTGAGAAATCTCGTGGGCTGAGATGAAGACAGTTTAATAGGGAAAGGAAAAGCCACGCACACAAGCAGAGCAAAACAAGGAATTCATTCACCACTTCCCATCACAGGCAAGTGTTCAGGCATCTCCAGGACAGCAGGGCTCCATCATGTTAGTGGTTACATGTGAAGACAAACACCTTCACTCTGAATGTCCCCCACTTCCTCCTCCTTGACAGTCCTGGGGTAACGGTTGGTCTTGATGATCTTGAAGATCTTTTCCAACCTAGTTGATTCTATGATTCTTCCCTCAGCTTTATGAAAAAAAATCAACTCTACTCCAGCCAAAACCAGCACAGATGTACAGAAATGATAAGGTCCTAATTCCCACCTGGCCCAGTGTGTTCTGGGCATTTGTACTTCCCCAACCCCTGCAAATGACATGAAAAGGAGCTGCCCTTTGTGCCAGGAAGATCGAAAGATAAGAGCTTTTGTTGCCCATTTCTGCTTCTGGTGTCAAATAAGGCACTTTTCATAATAAGGCACTTTTTCATACCTTTCTTGAGGAGAAATCTTGCACTTGGACTTTACAGAATTATCAGACTATGTAAATTGCTAAGAAAAAAAATGAGGCTAATTTTTCTTGTTCATTCAGGATCCTGTTCCCAGCTTGGTAGATATTTTGCAGTAGCCTATGCTGGTCCATCTGGGGCTATAATGATAAATGATGCCATACTGCTCTCAGCCCAGAAGCTTTGGCAGTCATACTTCATGCAGTACTCATGTTTGGATGAAGAACAGGAACCCTCAGCTTGTACATGTGGGTTTTGATGTTCTTCCCAACCACCCTGTTCCAACATCCCCTGTTGACAGCACAAGGATGGGTTGTACTAAAACCCCCTGTTTTTTCTGGCAAATAGATTAATCTTTGAACCACCCCCACAGCCCGCTGAACACTGTCACGAGTTACTGCGGTCTTGTATCCTGATACCAACACCTGATATTTGACAAACTGCATGCTTCAGGTGATTGTGTTTCCTCAGATAAGATGGAGGGAATAAAAAGTAGGTAAGCTTTGGATCACACAAATGTTTCTACAGAAAGCCTCCATGTGGCCTGGGATTACATCCCCTTCGATGCCTGCCTGCTGGAACACCCTTTCTAATAGTTAAAGGGTGGATTCCCACTGCATTAAAGCTCACCTTTCCTGGCACTCTTCAGAGGCTGTGCCAGTAAGAGGCAGGTGCCCTGTAAGCCAGAAGGGTCCCTGAAGTAGTTTTTTCTCATCCCAGGTGTTTTCATGGAACCATTCTACACTGTCAGAGCAAAAGAAAAGACGAAGAACCATTTGTGACTCGACACCAAATGCTTTAATTTGCCAAACAGAATGGCAACAGTGGCATTAGCTGCTGGGCTGCATTTTTCATCATTTAATCTGCAGTGAGCTTATTTACAAATTGCAGTTTGAGTGGTTTGGGAAATCACTTTCGATTTGCTGTAGTCCAGATCCAAAGCCAGTACAGGGTAATGCCATTTCAGCTGTAGGTTGCTCTCAGATTCTCTTCCTGTGACAACAGCCATCCATTTTCAGGTGTTTAGGATGGCTAATCATCCTTACTGCAGTGACTGGTTAGTGAAGGGCAGTTCTCCTGGGCAGGAGAATTGCTCCTGCAGCTCACTCTAGCTTTGGTACTTTGCTCTTTGGCTGTCATACTGAATATAAGAAACATCTCATCTAATGGTGTGCTGCAAGCCAGGCTTTGCAAGTATTGTCCTAGATCTGACAGTTGGCAGCTGACCTGCAGATAGGTCTACTGCTTACTCTACTCTGCTTACACTTGGTATTTTGCCAGCACAGACAGGACAGCACAGGAGTCTGTGCTTATATGAACATGACTGCATATGAAGGTGGTCCTTGCAATATACACAAATTTGCAAGTGTTACATGTGGCTTTGTGCTGCCACAACTTGGAAAGACTCCTGGTGGCAGGTCAGTCACAATTTTGCAGTCAGATTTGAACTCTGGTTTTGATTATGGTAAGTCCCCTTCCATATTTTGTTGGGAAGGTCTTTTTATTCTTCACCCTCTTCTTTTGTCAGTAAATTATTGAGACTTGGTGTTGTTCATCCAGCACCGGATCATCAAACAGTAACTTTTGTCTCGTGGGCCCTGCTTGGTACAGCAGATGATCTGAATCACTTCAAGCCAAGGAACCATGAGCAGGAGAGCATTAAAAGAACTGATTTTAGAGCTGGGATTTTAAATCCAGTCTTGTTTTTCCATGGGGACATACAGGGATAATGAGTGTGCTTCCTATGAGTTATGTTGGAGTCAGAGGATTTTTTACTGAATAATTTGTTTACATATGTACACTGAGTATGTAAGTGTGCATGGAAGACTATAAACCTCAAAGAAACTTCCGTTCTTGGTAAGTGAATTTCCATCTTCGTGTACCTCTACTTCACTTTAACCAACCTGTTAACATGGGGTCCTAAATTCCATGTTCTTCAGTTTGTAGCGCCTCAGTTAGGAGTTTTAGCTGATTTTAATTCTAATTAAATCCAATTAATAGAATTGCTTAACATTATAACTGACTGCAGACAACAGTTATGTTTTAAGTGTGTGAATAATTACATAGCATTAAGTAGTCACAAAAAAAGAAAGTGTAGATACCTTAAATTTGGAACCCAAAATTAGTGACACTTCTTTCCATCATTTCATGTGTGACTCTACTTTTGCAAATGATGAAAACATACTCCTTGCTTCCAGGGTGCACTGCAGTGCTGGCTCTTCCCATTAAGGTTTGTTTGTCCCAGGGACTAGTCTGTCCCACATGCCACTTTTACCCCTGGGAACCTTTGTCTCTCTGAGTTTTGTACTCTTTGGTAATTCCGCTCTCTTGTGGCACAGGGTACAACTGACCACAGGCATCCAAGCCCACTTCTCCAGGGTACCAAACTCTCTGAGTTTTGCCCAGCCACACAGCTGAGTTGCATACTGAATTTGTCATGCACATGTCTTTTTGAAGACATTCATTGTATGTGGCAAGTGTAACAGTATCCTGTAATGCACAGTGGAGTCCAAGTGTCCAGCTGTAAATACACAAAAGCCCAAGCAATGATTTTCTGTTACATATATGCAATCAGTTCATATAATCATGGAATGATTTGGGTTGGAAGAGACCTTAAAGCTCATCTAGTTCTAACCCCCCTGACATGGGCTGGGACACTTTCCACTAGACCAGGTAGCTCAAGGCCCTGTCCAGCCTGGCCTTGAATGCTGCTGGGGATGCAGCAGCCAGAGTTTCTCAGGGTAACCTGTTCCAGCGTCTCACCATCCTCACCTCAGTTCTTTACGGATTGTATCACAGACTCTGCTGTTGATTACGGTCTTTTATTGTGTGGCTCTTACAAATTTCATTCCATTAGTTTTGTCTCATGCAAAATACTGATGCAAGTTCCCCACATTAGTAGCACCATTAAGTCTTCATGCTGCGTGGCTGCTAGAAAGTATCGTTCTTAAGCCTGCCCCTACTTCAGTTGCACAGCTATGCTAATTAACATAATTTTATGTATCTCCTACATAGGCACAGATACGTTGTGTAAATTATAAATATTTATATACTGTAGAACTGCATCTAGATCTGCACCGCTACAGCCTGCCTGAAGCATACTGATGTTACAATGCTGACTGGGTTTGTGAGGAAGTGAATCATTTGTTCTTCAGAGCAGAGCACAACTACTGTGTGGCACATCAAGCCTTTGTTTCTAAACAAGAAGAAAAATGTTGCCTAACTGCCCATTAAGTCAGCTTCAGTGTTACTATTCTCTAACCTGTTAGCATTTATCTCATGAATAATAACGTTTTTAAGTAATGTTTTGGACGCAATATCATATGCATTTATCATTGGATAAATTTTGGTCAATCTGAGGCTGTCAAACAGATGTCTCCTGTTTTTTATAGCTATTGTCTGTAATTCACTTTACTCTAATGCATTTTCTTCACTTGGGCCACGAAAGCCTCAGACCTTAGAATCGTTTAGCCAAAATATGTAAGTTTTTATTTTGAAGAACCAGCTGATGTTCTAAATACCTCAGCCGACATATTTGGGATTTTCAGAAAAGCTGCATTTTAAAATAAGATTTTTTTTTATATTTTAGATAACTCTAATTGAATTTGAAGGAAATTGGATTAGATTCCTAAAGAAAAAGTATTTCTTATAACAAAACCCATGTCTCAACCTTGTTTTCTAGTAGGCAAAGCCAAAAAAATATTCCAAGAAAACTATTGACAAGGCTTTTTTTAATATCGACTCCGGCTTGGCAGGACTGTGTGATTTAGGATATAATACTGAGTTCCTAATTTAAAGCATTAGAACATTGTAAGTTCAGCACTTTCAGACTATGAATTTATTTCGTCCACAGAAATGAAACAGAAGGAAAATGGATATACTACGGGAAACACCCTAGGAAACTCTTGACTTTTGTCATTTAGTAAGCCAGTTTCAGAAGCCCCTTCTATCCTCTCGTCCAAATGAGCAAACAATCCCCACTCCCCAAAGAATCCTGCAAGGTTTTTTTGCTTGTTCTTTTTTTACCCAACAAAGACACAAATACAGAAAGAGTTCTAGCACTAACAGTATTTTTCCAACTGTAGAGTCTACACCTGTGGTTCTAATTATTAGGACCTATGAAATTATTGTAAGAATGCATGTATTAAAATACTGTGTATATATAAATACACAAGTGTATTGTTAAATCATAGAATAGTTAGGGTTGGAAAGGACCTTAAGATCATCTAGTTCCAACCCCCCTGCCATGGGCAGGAGCACCTCACACTAAACCATGCCACCCAAGGCTATGTCCAACAAAATAGAATGTAATAAACAATTAATATTATCCTGAATAGCATGTTAGGGAAATGGCTCCATGAACTGTGATTCCATGTGCCAGCACTAGCCTGCCTAACCCTAGTTCTGCGGTCCCTGTGCAAATATCAGCCTTACAGCAACTGCTTAAAAACTCTCTGCACTGCTACCCCAAACTTTTAAGATTGGGAAAGGGGATTTCAACAGGGAGAGACACTCACCAGTGTGGGAAACAGAGGCAGTACAAGCAAGGTTTTGCTGTCTGGTCATTGGTGCTTGCATGGCCTGCGTCACATTTGCTTGCGGAAAGAGGCAAAGGAGGATGTGATTCTGTTCTAAAAGTGAGGTGGCGGTGTCAACTCATCACCCAGGGAGCAGAGGTACACTTCTGTGCATGCATTTGTTGCTGTTTCTGGAAGACCATCAGTGGTCTCGTGTCTGAGGTTTGGTCCAGTGGGAAACCCTGCTGGTGCCAGAATTTAAGAGAAATTGGTAGCTGTACTGCTGCAAGTAGACCTGCAGATGCTGACAAGATAACCTTGCTTCAGGACTTCTGCCAGGAAGGTGTCTAGCAGTGTTTAATCATTCAAACTGTTATCTGGTGACCTTCATGTATGCTGCTTTCTACGTGTTTGCTTTTGGTCTCAGTGCTCTTTGGATGGAGCTCCTGCTGAATTCTGTCTCCACTCATTGCACCCTCAGGGACTGCAGTGCCAGCTTTGCACTTCTCAGCAAGTAATTGCAGTTTCCCATTGTTCTCTTATCATTTAAGTTTCAATTCTCCCCTGTGTGTTTAAGCCCAGAAGTTTTTGTTAACCTGCCAATCTACAAGCAAAGAGGTCACCTGGATTCCTGTTTTGTGCCTTTTCCTGACTGCAACTGTGATTTATTTAAGCTTTGTTAATTACGTTTGTAGGACCATGCATTGTTGGACTCAATCAGCAGAAAAGAGGCAGCTTGGGCTTTTTTTCCAAACTGTCTTTTAAAGTTGCCGAAAAAAACTCATTGTAATGAGTTATCAGATTCTAATGATTAAGCAGTCAAATGTCAATAATTAAACTAAATAAAAATGTGAGTAATGAAATGGTCACTGGCCGATTTCAGACTTCTCATTGGGTGATTTAAATCAGAAAAGTACAGACTGATTATACCATATGCTGACACCTTGTAATCTTCTGGAGTTGTTAACTGAAGAAAGTGAGCTCTTCTTTTGCCATTCAAAGATTGCCTTTCAAAAACATTCCAGTGATGCTTACCTGCAATATTCTGTTAAACACTATCAGAGATCCCTTGTGAATTAGGAAGCACATTCAGATGGCTGCAAACAACTGCAGATATATAGTAGTCGGCTCTTGACTTCTGGTGAAGGTTTTTAGAGCAGGAATGGAGGCACTCCAATGCACTGAAATAGCAATGTGGTGAATCCACGTGTTCATGGCCTGAGTTTTTTGCTTTGTGATCTTTTGGATTTTAGTTGAGAAATTAAGGACTGATGGCAACTTCTAGCTTTAGGAAAGCAAACCACTATTGTCGTGCACTGTCAGTGACATTGCCAGGAAGGATGCTCAAATCATATGAATTTTGCAGAATACTGCCAAACTTATGAATATAAGAAGAGTCAGAGTAGCCAGTTCCTTAGCTGAGTATCACTTTCCAGCTTCTATTTTGACCCTTACATCCTTTTCTAAAGAAGTTTCAATGTCTCATAAGCAGTGCAATGATTTTTTTCTCCCTGATAATTGCTTCTGCCAGTGTTTTATTATTCCTTAGTTAGTTTTGCATTTATCACCTATCAGAGCTGATACTGGTATCAAGTACAATAGCTTGTATGGATCCTGGACATGGGTGATGGTGGCATCAACTGCTGTCTTCAGTTTAACTCCTCATGAAGTGTCTTGTGAACCTGGTTTGAGGGGCATTCTGCAATTGGGTAGAGATCTGGCTCCTAGGTGTTTTTTATTGAGCTTTATTTATCCTTCGTCAAGATCTGGAAGTCTGCTCAGTAGTTATGCTAAAATAATGCCAAAAGTAAATAGATGAGCTTGCAGCTGGTTAATAGGTTTAAAAAAATAGGGAGGAGAACCTCACTCTTCCAAGTGATGTACGAGAAAGACACTATACATTTTAGGTGTTCTGTTTGCTCCTTCCCATGGAGGAAGAAGTATCTGGGCTTCTCAGTACCATTGCTAGCCATATGAAATTGGCATGTGTGGTCAGACTGGGGAAAAAGCAGCATGCAGGCACTGAGACTGGGCTTTTGAAATAACAGTTTACCGCTTCAGGTGATTCTCAGGGCACCTCTTGGTCTGCGCTGCTGAGCCTGGATTCTCCTCATAAAATAGCTTTATTTTACACATGCATGCAGCCAGCAATAAATGTCACAATGGCTTTCACACTTAAATGGAAAAAAAAATTGTCTATGAAGTATATAAAGTATGGTATACATTCTTCTTTGTGTAGCTCCTGGCACAAGCAGCTGCTGGCCCAGTTCCTGATAAACCATCTGATAAAAAGACAGTAAAGCCCTGCTGAGTATGAGGGAATGCCACTGCTGAGATGGCTCCACTGATCAGCAGGTTTTATCCTCCCTGTAAAACGCTCTGTTAACTTTATACAAAAATACAAGGAGCAGCAGCACTGAGCTGCACATACATTTGCTTTCTTGTCAGCCACATACGTTGTCTCTACCTGGCTGACCATGGTGCTTTCATTCTTTCTCTGAGTTGCTGCTATTCTTGTAACTTGTGCCTAATTTATCTTTTCCTTTTTCTGATGAGGCAATGATGAAGATTTTTCTAATGTGCAATACGTACCTCTTCATTCTCTTAGATTTTGTACAATCTCATCTCGTTTGGCATGGGCTTGTCTCAAAACATAGTATTTGTAGTTTTATTTTATCTTCTACAAACTGCAGTACCATTTTGCATCTTCCCTGGGATTCCAGTGTCATAACGGTCAACATTATGACTATTTTTTTATGTAGCAGCAGTCAAATGACAATCCCTCATTTGCCTTGCAAAATATTATTTATTTTCTAAATATTGAAAGAACCAATGCTCATCAATAGTCATTAATTCTACCATTCAGACTTCTTCATTAGTACTTCGTACTGTTGATTTGTACCTCTGTTCTATGCCTAGGAGGGCTGGTTGATTTAAAACCAAACCATTTTTCTAAGGGGGGAAACACTGGGACTGACTCTGTGAAACTTGGGGTTTTCCCAGTGCTTTAGAGTGTAAATAAGCCCTGCACCTCACAGCAGACAGTAAGGATCAAGGCCAATAAATATAGGCATCTGTTTAAGAAGTGGTTACTTTTTCTTTCTTTTGCATAAAAAACACATCTAAAGGGGAATGCAAAACTGGTTCATGGTAAAAAATGAAGTCTGCTCACTATATAGGCTATTTGCTCTTTTTTTTTTTTTCTTCATATAAAAAAACTTTGGATGGTGTAATAAAGTATATTTAGTGCCTAAGGCAAATCCAGCTCTCACTGATTATCTGTCTAGTGCCCATATTCTGACTCAACAATTACTTCATGCATTAATACCATACTTAATACACTGCTACCATGGCTTTTCAATATTATAACAAGATATGGTTTGTATGCTAATACATGGTACAGTTATTTGATGTTTCTAACTCTAGTACATTATATCAGATAACACTTTAATAGAGAAGAATTTTTTTGCTTTGGGAAACATACTTTTTCTCTAGAACTTCTAACGTCTGCTAGACACGTGGGCATGTCTGCTAGGCAGACATTAGAATAGAAAAAATCTATGCATAGAATATGTGTAGAAAATAATGTAGAATGTAGAGAATAATATTTTTTCTCTATAAATTCTAATGTCTGTTAAGGGGATGCTAACTTTGCATTTTAATATTTCACGTACCATGGCAGATTTCCAGATCATAACGCCATTTACAATGAGTCCTTGACACACTCTTTTGATATCATGAAGGGCATTCTTTGGTCAACATAGGCTATTTAAGACACAGGCGTTAGTAATCTCAGATAATTGCCAGGATAATGTATAATAGACCTGTTTACCAAAGGCACTAGTCAACATTGCTTTTTGTGAACATTTTCCTGATGACCTAAAGTATTACTGTGTCTTGTAATATTAATACATGTATATTTACATCTGTTTAGGTACATCTGTTTCTCAAAGCTTTTTTCTTTTGTAGTGCATAAACCCCTTTTCTGCTAAAGTTCATAAACCTAATTCAAAAATCAAGTAGGCTGTACCTGTTCAGATTCCATTTTCCCAAAAGCAACGATGGTTTTTTTTGGTCTGTGCTTATTATTCCTACATTTATGTCTGGTTTTAACTATGCACAGCTGAATACAGCATCAGTGTCATCCCAGTTATTGTCATCATGCAAAATAAGAAACAATATAGAGATATTTTCCCCAATAGTATAAACTGCATTTTCATTGCTAGTGTAGGGGAGATGGTAACTAGACTTTTCAGGTTATTTCCAGTTTCCTGTAGGTATATGTGAACTCTATCTGGTCTCCAAGTTGTCAGGACATCAAAAAAAATCTCTAGTCCAAAAAGTGTGTGACTGCTTTAGAGTCTTCCTGAGGATCTGGGCTTGTGGCTTCAGGCTGAGGGTGCTGTGCTCAGGGAGGACACACATTTCCTGGTTCACAGATGGCTGGTGACGTGCAGGCCCCAATTATGGGTGACTGATCTTAAAGGCTACGTAGACATTTCTGGGGTAGCACTCTGCTAATTGTCTGAAGTGTTGGATCATTTAAAAACGACATCCGGAGGTGGAGGAGTTCGAACCCATGTCATTCACACTTGCTGAGTCGCACCTTTGCTCTCCAAAGCAAATACAGTTAATACAATGGGCTGTCCTGGTCTATCCGAAAAAGAAAACCTTTCTCTGCAGTTCCGGTGCCTGCACAGGTTGGCTGAGCCAGCGTGAGGGATGCCATGTACCCCATAGCCAGGCTCTCCAGCCTCCTGGTCACAGTCTGTCATTTCACATCCTCTCTGAGTCATTGGAAGTGGCTTTGATGTTTGTATGTAGGCTGATACCATTGCAAAATGTCAGTCTTTCCTCCTGTGTAGAAAGTTTCTCCCTTAAACAGACATTTACTTTTAGGAACATAAGCATGTATGTCCGTTTTGCAGCTAACCTCCTCTGCATTGAAAGCAATGGGCATTTGATTGCTTTCTGTGCCCCCCCTGTGTGGCTAAACTACAGTGCTCATCATTACTGAAAAGTATGCACCACTTATTCAGGATGCACATTTCTAAGGCAGTGCTCTCCTCCCCCTGAACTGACAGATCTCCTGTTGCTAAGAGCTGGTGATTCAGGTACTGGAGTAAGGAAGAGTTATTATGGAGGCTGTTGACATCTGGAATCAAGGAGAGAGTTTTCCAGAGCATTAGAAAATGCAGAATTGTATAGAATTCTGTTATTTACTATTAACAGAAGAGCTGGAGTCCTCCTATGCTGTGCGTGCATAAACAGCTGTTTTATAAGCATTACACTTTTTTATTCTTATTATTGACATAACCAGGAAGAATATTTAGTTTCTTAATGAGATGGAGATCTCCTGATACCTATGGCATTTTTGAAAAAGCTAAGTTCTCATTAAGAAAGGGAAAAGTGAAACAGATATCCTATGAGATAGGTCTGCTGTCTCAGGCAGGAGTTGTATTTTTTCTGGAACCACTAGTTGCTGAAGCACCGTGAAGAGGAGTGCTCACGAGATCTATCTTCTCTTGCTTTAGAAAAGGGCTTTTTGAAGCGTCAGTGACAGTTTGACATGAGAAGATATTGAAGGTATTTTAAAGCTGATTTAATTCAAAGGTATCTTGATTTTTTTTTTTATTTCTATTTTACCTCCACTTACTGAGTTTATTTTGCAACTGATCTAGGTTGCACCAAAATTGAAGTCCATGTAGTGTTTAATACATTTTTCCTTTTCATGTAGACAAAACTCATCTATGTGTAGATTCAAGAAAACAATACAGGTGACTCAATGCCCAGCAGCGGATGTCAAATAACTTGGGACATTAAGTTGTCAAATGAGGAATACCAGGCTGTGACCAAAGACTGACAGATACAGAACTGTGACTTTTTTGTAGTCTTGGCTTTTATACACAATGTAACTCTAGGCTTAGTAGTTAATCAATGTGTCCTTCTGCCTGATTATCTGTGAAAATATATGCAGCAACATCTGTACCACTTCATCTGGTAACTCAACAGTTTATTACATTGTTTAACGTGTTTGTGCTTCTAGACCAAACAAAGTGATATGTTAGTGGTGTAGTGATGGAGTCCACAGGAATAAATTTCTCTTGAAGACATATGTAAAAAGCATATGAAAAAGCAAAGAGGACGCTAAAGATATTCATGCATATTGGGTTATGTGTTTGTATATGCCTGCACATGCACATGTTTAATATATGTAACAAACTTGTTCTGGTAGGGTAAAAAGCTACTAGCGCAGCCACTACTAGCAATGAGGGTGGAACTGCATTGTGCTAGACCAGGAAAACACTGGTCTAGCACATAGACAAATCAGGTTTCTCTGGTCAGTATGGAAGGTAACAAGGCTTGACTCAGATAAGAATTCTGGGCTTGCAGATGAAGAGGGATCTGATCCTTGATAGGAGTTGGAAAAAGTGGTGACTTGGTTATGACAGTCCAAAACAGATGTTAAATTTCCTGTATAAAATAAGTAAGAGTTCACAGTGATATGCCAGGGAGCAAGAAGTCAGTTTTAGTTATGCTGACCTCAAGCTGACTTTGTCTTTACAAGGAGGAAACAGGAAAAGAGCCAACTCGGTAAGTTGAGTAAACAAATCTAGATTAAGGCAGAGAACTTGGAGTACCAGCTTTTTGCCTTAAACTCAGAAGACCTTCAGAATTTAAGAAAACTGGACCCTAACTCACTTACCCATTACTTTCCATGTGGGAACAGACATCCGCTCTTCATATCTCCATAACAAGCCTGATATATTTTCCTGCCTGAACAATAGTCTGTCATACTTTAAGGGTCAGTGAGTCTTAACCTCGGATTCTTAACAGTAATGTCAGTTATTTATTTTTTTCTTGCTCAAGAATTTCCAGTCATTGGAAGACTTAATTCAAACATCTGTGCCTTAGTTTGGTCTCCAAAGACCTCTCTCAGCTCCGAAATGGTTTGCAATGCTCACCAGGACTTCAGTGGAGCAGCGTTGCTGTCTAGTATACACAGAATTGTTTCAAGGTTATGATGCATCTAGTGTTGCTGGACTAATAAAACACTCCTTTTGCTTTTTAATGCCTGAGACAACCATTTAAGGTGTGTAATGAATAAGACAAAGGTATGAAAAGAAAATGATGTGAGACAACAAACACGCAAAGTCACCGAAGTCTCAGCTGTACATTGCACATGAAGAACTTTCAAAATGGTGGGAAGAATCAGCAGACTTTGTAGCTTCCATCATAAGCTGTTACTGGTTTTATATGACAACTTTTCTGCTTAAGTCATCTTCTGCTCTGCACATTACAGATTAGATGATTGGGAATGAATGTGTGGCCCAGCTCTTGAAATTAGGCTTGCAGTCAAGCAGCCCCAGTTTGTTGTGTGTCCTTCCATCCACAGCAATCATTTCAAGTTGGCTGTTTGCAAAAGCAGTTGACAATATATAATGTGAGAAAGTAATTTTGGTATTGAAAGCAGCTATTGTGCTGCACTAGACAACAGAATAAGTCAAGTCACTCTGGGGCACGAGTCTGTGCTGTGTGACAAGCTGGAGTCTAAATAAATGTATTCTGTCACCCAAGGAAAAACTCACTATGCCATTTATAGAGGCTGCTGACTTGAGTAGGGTATCAGTACAGGCACCAAACACGTACAGTATAAAAAGGTTTTTTGATCTTAGTGGACAGTGGGTTATTCAAACCTGGTGTTTCCCTAACCTTTTGAAAAGGTGATCAGCCTTACTCAATAATTTACCATCCCTGAATTTTCTATCCAGATAAATACAAGGCGATTTCATCACTTCTTTTTAAAATGTTGCAGGCAGGTGCAGATTACTTGGCTGAGATGGCTACTCTTCCACAAAATAACTATTAAAAAAGGAAGCATGCCGTCTGTTTTGCAGTGGGTATTGTATTTCCAGCTGAAAATGTGTGCTTATGTGACAGAGAAAATGGAATGTCTTCATGTTAGCGTTGATATTTGCATCATATTGTATTTCCAGCTGAAAAGATGTGCTTACGTGACAGAGAAAATGGAATGTCTTCATGTTAGCGTTGGTATTTGCATCATTTTCACCATTTATGTAACTGAAGTCATTTACCATGAACCACATGCATCAAAGACAAATGTAAGTGGGCTTTTTGGACACTTTATTGCAGTATGGTTAGTTTCAGTGCTGTTAGTCACCTTTTAAGAGCAGGATGAGTACAGGAATAGGAAAAGAGAATGGCTTTTGTGTTCTTGATTGCCAGGTCACCGACCTTCAGTAGTGACAGAGTAAGGCAATACCTATATTGCAAATCAAATACCTGTCAAGTATTACTCTATCAGGAGCATGCTTCACTACCCGTGGCAATTCTCAGCTTCTTAAAAGTTGTTTAATATAGCCACATAGAGTTATAGCAGTATTTTAGGGCTGAGAATGTAATCTACCTCTTATTTCCTTCTTTCATTATACCTGCATCAAAACAGAGTATTGTACATGTGATGGAATAGACTAGATCCATGATTGTTGCTCTTAGTCAGATTTTAAGACCAATTTCTAATCTAATCTTTTTAAAACCAAAATATTGGTGCTGCACCTTTTATATGCAGCTATGCATACAGAAAAATCCAAGAAATAATAAGTGTTTGTGAAAACTACTTTACTTCTCTTGGGGAAAGTCATTCTAAGTCTTCCTGTGTACTTACCTAAGGAGTGGGATAGAAATCTTCAACAGGTGCAGATAAACAACAATTTAATTAGGCTCTTCTGTACATTTCAGATTTTGTAGATATTCTTAAGCTCAGGATTAGAAGAACTGACCCCAGCCTGGGAATACACTGTTAGTTAAATCGGGAGCCTGCTAGCCAATAATTACTTTGAACATAAGTTCTGAACTTTTGTTTTAAAGATGAGGTTTTGTGGGTCTTTTGCCCTGGTTACTATGGCATAATATATTTCTGTCATTGCTGTCTAGCCTAGCTGAACACCATGACTGAAAGAACTGTGCCAAGGCTCCAGTGATCTGTCTACACTATTCCTACAGCTGATGCTCCTCTTCCTGGGCATTGGTGGTCAGCAGCTATGGATGCTTTTAAGGAGAAAACTATACCATAAAAGGATATATAGATCAGATTTCTTAGATTTTTATCTTCTAAAACTTTAAATATTGTGGGGTTTTATACCAGTCTGCTAATATATTTCTCCATTTATATTATGAATTGCTTAAGTGTTTGTTGTTTTAGGCAACGTGTAAACAAGAAGTGGTCAGAGCAGCAAAGCAGCTCGTGTAACAAAAAGTGGTTGTAAAACATGTAAAGCTGAACAAAGGGAAAAAATGAATGGGTGTGTGTGGGGGGGTCCCTTTTGCTGCAAATATATACTGGCTTGTATAATAGAGTTCTCTTCAGATGAAGCAGTATTCATATTGTGAATAGCCTTTTCAAGTAAATACGTCTCACTGGCACGAGCATCGAGAATCACTATGGCTGTCAGCATCTGTTCTTTTATACTCAGAACAATTTTTCCATCAAATATTAGAAGCCAAAAGGATTTTTAACTGTGGTGTAGTACTACATTGTAATTTTCCTACTACAGTCAGTCCGGCAATGAAACTTTTTTCAATAAGAAAGTAAAACAAGTAAGGTTGTCTGTATGAATCCAACATGACAAAGCTCTTCCTCCACAGGCCTGTTAACACAAAAAGCATTCATTTTGTAGAATGGCACACAGATTTTATGTAAATAAGGGGCAGTTCCTTCAGAACAGATGTTTAATACTTAATGAAACTATTTTATTTTATCACCCTGAAAAATTATGGTTTATTCTAAATAATTGCCTTATTGTGATTGCCTTTTAAAATGCAGAAGTCTCAGCAACATTTAAAAGAAAAAGCCCTCTTTGTATGTGCTTTTTAAACAAGTGCATGCATCGTTAGTGCTTGGTTTCTAGCACAGTCTCTGCCAGCATCTGTGTGAGCTTCACCAAGGAAGCCTCACTGCAGTGTTTGAAAGCTGATTCTGGCCACCTCTACTCCTCTGTAAAGAGTTGTGATATTGGGTCACAGCAGCCCGTGCAGGAGACAGGTTTTGTGGTCAAAGCAAGTAAAGTCCTGAGCAGTAAAGATGCAGTATCTGTTTATATTGCTTTGATATATTGACCCCCATCAAGGAGGGGGAATCTCTGATGGGCAGACCAGTACTCCTTACAATTGGCTGGGGCGGGTGCCCAAATTAGAGGCACTTTTCCGCCCTCCCCAGTGATGGGAGGCTCTGATCTGTTCTTTGTTTTCAGGTAGAGGGGGTGGGGACCGGTAAGGTGAAAAGAGGCTGAGATGGTAGCAAGTGGATTTACTCTATCCCAGGTAGCTCCTGCGCTGGTGTAAGGGGCCTGCACTTGTGCAGGGATCAGTGGCCCAAGCCTCCCCCCTGCCTGTCAGGCTGGCATGGATTACACCTGCCTCCAGCTTTGTCTCCAAATCGTAGATATTTCTAGTGTCTGTCGCCAAGACATCCTAGCAACTGCGACAAAAAATAAGGTGGGTGAGTGCGAAGCTTTTGCTGGAAAGTGGAAGAATTCAGAGAGGTTATAAAGCCTTGTTCACTGCAGCACTCTCTGTCAGCTGAAATTCCTGACGTTCCAGCAAGGCATGGGCACAGAGCTGACAGCTGCCCCAGCAGAGAGGAAGGGTGTTGAAATAACCACACACAATGCGAGGGAAGAAGTCAATTTATAATGTTTCATTAACCAAACCCTGTTTTCACAGCAGAATATTTAGCGACATCAGCAGCAGTTTAAAGAAAAAACAAACAACAAACCCCACACTAAAACCAGTTTTAATGTTTCACTGATTTATTATATCATTATTGTTTTTAATACTGTTAGTTGCAATTTTAATTTATCAATGTTTTCCATTATAATTTAGAATTTTAAATTAGAATTTTTTAAAACGATAATATTTAATAATGTTATTTAAACATTTATTTTAGCAGAGCAAGTAGATTTTCAGTCTTTCACAGCAATTACCTTGTGCACTTCCCTTTAGTCCCAGCTTATTCGGTGCTGGCTAATGTTAAAGGGATTTATGATGACGCCTTAGCCAGAAGAAGCAGTGTTTGATCAGTCCACCAGTCGGCCTCTAGCTGCTCTTGTACTGCATATATACATTGTGTTTTGGAGGGCGTTAATCCTTTATATTACACAATCCTCTTAAAAAAAATAATCCTGGTGTTACATAAGTGATAAGCAATGTATCCTCAGTGTATGGAGGGTAGGAATATTTATCACGAATACTTTTATCCATGCGACCATCAGTAAAAATGAGAGGGAATAATGTAAAAACACAACTTGCCCCACATCGTTAGGGAGTCAGTGGAACAATCAGAATGTGAGAGTGCTTTTCCAGACCACAAGCTTCATATGCTTTCAGGTCATCTTGGTGATTATTGCTGCACGTTCCTGTGCTTCCCTTTCTGCAAGCAGTGAGTTGTTTTCATCAGAGTTCCATGTCTGCTGTGGGAGTTTTCAGTAAAGTAGCCAGTAAGTTTAATAATTGAGTCCTAGTTTCAAAACTGAAACTGTTCTTGAAATAACATCTTGTTTATTCTTATGCTTGGGGGGTGTTAAATGTACTAACTTCAGGTAACACCATCTGTCCATATAGAAGGTTTTTGAATGCATGATGAAACAACCACAATAAGGAGTATTTTGTTTCTTTAATTTGTTAATCAAAGTGTCAGAATGATGCTCTGCCAGCATAATAAACTACTGAAAAAAACTATGAAAGCTTTAAAATCTGCTTAAAGAATACAAACATGCACCAGAAGCATGTAGTTTATGTCCTGTTCTGTGCTAATCATTCTTCCTGCTGCTTCTTTGCCTTTGATTAGTGCACTATGTACTTGTGCACACAAACAGCTCAAAGTAGGAAATCCTTTATTTAAACAAGTGCTGTTTTGTATTTTGTCTTTTGGATTAGAAAAAGCAGATTGTTTTCTATTCACTAGGGAAGTTTGTCTTTGGATCATTTATGAAGTCATTATCATCTTGTCCAAAGTCATATCCAATTTTGTACCCAAATATGAAATGTATTATTAGTGTGATGGGTCCTCACCAAGATAATAAATATATGAAGAATGTCATACTACCTGGAGGTATTATGCTGTTAGTTTCAATTACCTGCAACAGCAGTCATCATTTATGTCTACGTTTTGTAGGATACAGAACAAATCTGCTCACAGGTCAAGCAATTCAGAGGCGCATGGGAATCTATCTGTGTATACTTTGAAATGGTTTAGAATTGCAGCGGTGTTCTCTTATTCTGAAAGCAGGAATTTATAACAGTAATGATTATAGGAAGATAAATTAACTGCCTAGAAGTCTGTTTATCTTAAAAAACCTATCCTTCAATTGCAGAAAATGCAGAATATGGACAAATATGGACAAAACAATCTTATCAGACCACATTCCAAAGTCCTGATTTGAAGGTCGCTTATGTGCTCATGAAAAGTTAACATTGCTTTTTCTTCTCCCCCAGTTATTATCTTCAGTTAAAGAATGATGACTCCAAAGGGAGATGAAGTTTGTGTAGTGAAGGAAGTTGTGCAGTCAGATGAAGTCTTTTATAATCTTATTATGATAACCCTTTGGGAGACTAATTGGAGACTGAAGCAAAGCCTATATGCAGAACCTACTAGGTGGCAGTCTTTGAATGGTGTCATATTCCTGCTTGCAGGACCAAAGTTACAAAATTTTCTGTGAAGTTGTGCCCAGGGTGCCATTCTTCCCATATTCCTCTCCTTTCCCTTCCCATGTCAGAGCAGTATGGAACCCCAGATGCCCCTGGCTCTCATTGCAAGTAGAGAGGGATAGGTCCAATCCAAAATCTCTCCTACTACAGGAAGACCTGCCTAACATAGCCATTGTAACCCACTAGGTCCTTAACAAGTCTGCAAATGCAGCTCTGGAGGACTGAACTCCTTATCACAAGTCAGTTGCCAGGGTGTGCTTTGGAGAGAGGAGAACGAATTGTATTTGGAGTTAGCAGAAATGAGTCTTGTCTTGAGAAGTACTTAGTGCTTTTTTTACTCTAGGACAGTAAATGATTGAACTTCCACAGGATCTTCTAATGAAAATTGTTAGTTTTAATTAAATTGCTTTAGTTAAGCTGTCAGGCAGCCCTGAGAGTTAAGTGATTACATTGTATTTAACATTTAATCTGTTCATGTAAACTTAAGTAAGCTTAATATTCTTCAATGTAGTTTTTTGATTGGAGGACTTTTAGAACTGAAAGGCTGGACTCAAAAAGCATATTCTTGCTTTTATAGGAAAGATTTCTTATGCTGGAGGGTTGCATGAGAGACCTGCCATACCTTTGAGCACATGAGGGAGAGCATCCCTCTCTGTGTTACCATTCTGGGAGGATAAGACAGACCATTAAGGACTTACTTTGCAAAATTTTCCAATTTATCAGGTTTTAGGATGTTACTAAGATTGACTTTTGCAAAAAAGGCAGTGTAGGGTTTGAAGAATAGGGCGGCTAAACTGAAAGTGTCCAAAAAGACTTGAACTAGACGTGAAATTAATCTCTGTTCAGGCTGTGCATGAAGGATATCAGCAGTTGAAGTCAGTGAAGTTCCAACTCCACTGCGCCAGGTAGAGTGGTTAGTGAGATTTTGACTTAAAAACAGGTATTAGTTTTGTCTTTCAGACATAAAAAGCTCTGGAGGGTTTTTGGTTTTTGGAAAGAAAAAGATTAAACCAAATGAAACACGGTTAAAAAATACCTTCTTCCCATTCCTTAAGAGTCCAGCCATGCAGGTAATAGATCTGGCACTAAATACAGCTGGTAGGTGAAAATGGGAGACTGGAGTCAGATACACTTCAAATTTACCTTTTTACTACTTGCACAGAACTGGCAAAGTTTTGGGTTTGGATTTTCAGGAGGTCTGAGGAAATTTATGAAGGTGTGGAACAGGCAAATGTCACCAACTCGAATAGCTAAATAAGGCCTTTTTAACTGGAATTTATAATAAACATGAGAATGCTCTGGCTTCCAGCCAACAAATGTTAAATAATTACTGCATTAAAGATAGAACGTTTATCTTTTTATGCTGCAGATTCTCCCTCCAATTACATCTGCTTAACATAATTTAATAGGTAACAATCTAGTATTTGCACATGATAACAGTTAAGGTGTAGGAAGCATTTATTTAATACTTTTCCCCTCCAGTAAAGACTTTTCCAAGCTTTTAAGATCTTGGTATGTTTTAATTTAAACCACTTGTGGAATCCTTCCCAGATCTGTTTCTCAGGATATTTTAAAAGCTTTTACAAACTCTACTAGAAATACATAATGCATCCTTAGAGCAGGTTCTCCTGTTCTGCCTGAGAGGCAGAGCAGAGGTCAGTGATGCTCCCGATAGGTGAAACAGCATCCTTTAGGCTTTGTAAGAATTAGCACGCACATTAACAGGGGATAAGAAAGGGCAATTTTCCAAAAGCCTGCAAGAACCTGTTCAGAGGCAGCCCAGCTGGAGCAGGCTAGTCCCGGAGCTGCTGCCTCTTATGGCTTCCCTTGGGGTATTGTGCCACCAGGTGACACAAGACTTAGGTCTTGCTGGGTGATGGGGTCAGTGCCTGCAGCCGGTGGAGCCCTGTGGTACAGCCCAGCTGCCTGCCTGCCCCATCAGCTGTCTGACAGTGGGGAAGGTAGGAAAAGAGCTCTGAGAGCAGCAAGACGTGTTAAGTCTGCCACTCAGAGATGAGATTTAAATGGTGTGGTAATCCTGGCTGTATTTGCTTGGGAATGGTTAGTGCTGAAATGCTTAAAAATGTTGAGCTTGAAAACAGTTACAAATAAATGACTTTTGCTTCTGTTTGTATGTAGGATTTTTCTTACAATTCTGGAACTGCTGCTGGAACAGCAGACCTGACTTTGGCCAGATCTGTTAGTGAATGGGATGGAAATGATGGTGGACTTGGCAGCTTTAGGGTAGTGGTTGGAATTGATGATCTTAAAGATCTTTTCCAACCTATGATTCTACATGTGTGTCCCTTTACCATTGAATTTACCATCATGGAAACATAGAATGTTTGAGTTGGAAGGGACCATAAAGATCATTTAGTTCCAATCCCTCCTGCACAGCAGGGACTTTAAGTACTGTCCATAGGGTACAGATGCTGTTGATGCCAGGCACAGTTCCGACTTGCATGCCACCAAACTCCCTGGTAGAGATTTTTTGTAATGAAGTAGAAATGTGGTTCTAGTTTTCAGGTACCCTCCAGTCCTAAGTCCCACAAGGTAATGGAACTGGACAGCCTATCAACATTAGAACACGTTGTGGGAAGATTCAGATCCATGGGTTGTGTGTGATTTTTCCATTCTGTGCATTTCTGGTTTTCTGAATGTTTCCTTTTCCTTAAGAAGTCCTCATTGACTGTCAACAGATGTGTACAAAGGGTTTTGTTGTTTTTTTCTTCAAGAAATGTTATGATTCAGTGAGAAAAAGGCTTATGCAGATAATGCTATAATTGGTTTTGAAGGCTGTCTGGACCTGCCTGGTCACCAAGCAATGCTCGCCCAGTTTCTCTTGAACCGAATTTTAATGCTGCTTCGATGTCAGATCCTGATTCTTCTAAGAGCTTCTGCTTCAAAACAAAACACCCATAATTCAGAGCTCTCTGTCACTACTTATGGGAATACCTTTGGCTTTTTTCTTTTTTTCTTTTGTCTTTTTTTCAAGCCAGTAACAATATTTTTGCCTTCTGCCTTTTAAGCTGTAATTAAATGTTTAACAGCCATTGATTCATGCTTATTCTGATTTATTATCTAATGTTCCTGAAAGTTATATGGACACTGCAGCTTTCTTTAGATCAGCATAAGAAGGGCAAGAGGCTGATATAAACAAAGAATTGTTGTAGCAGTAGATTTAGATTAGGAAGAAGTTCTTTACCGTGAGGGTGGTGAGACCCTGGAACAGGTTGCCCAAGGAAGTTCTGGATGTGTTCAAGGCCAGGACGTGTTCAAAGGCCAGGGCCTTTGAGCAACTTGGTCTAGTTGGAGATGTCCCTGCCTGTGGCAGAGGGAGTGGAACTAGATATTTAAGATCCTTTCCAACCTGAACCATTCTGTCTGTGATTCCATGACATAATTCTACAGATGGAAGGAAATCCAGAATTTGAGATTGAGGTGAAAACCATGAAATGGTAGAATACTGCGCAATACTGAAAAAAGGAAAATAGGTAATATTGTAAATCAAGCACTAATTCATCTACATGTTAATTTTCCTGCTACTGTGTCATTTCATGACAAAGTTATCTGTATCTTTGTCCTAATATGGCTGGACCATAACTGAAGGTCTCCTCTGTTTTAGAATTCTGGAAGCATTGTGTTTGTTCTGGGAATGACCACAACACTCCAGAGCAGCTCCCTCTTTCCTTCTCCCCCCCAGATTACTTGTACATAGACTAAATAAAATTCAGATTCTACAGAAGTGTTTTGGATTAGGGTGTTTTTCTTTTTTAAATTTAAAGAGGGGAAGAGGTGTTCTTTGTATTTTCCTCTGAGACGAATACCTGGATATCAAACAGAGCAGAGCATTTGAGCCTTTTTTAATTATTCAGGACTGCCATATATTTTACATGAGAAGATATTCTTGTGTATCTTGATTAAGCATAGGAAACTGGCCTAATATAGTACACATTAATTTGTAGAACTCCAGATCCTAAAAAAGGAGCGTGGTCTATATGTGTATAGATACGCCAATATCTATAGGCACATTTATATGTTACAAATGTCAAGTTTATTTATATAAAAGAATTATTTGGGAGGAAAGACTGGAAGCCCATAGTTTCCATGATTATAGGCTGAATTTTCTTGTTCCATAAATATCAACAGTATGTGAAGACAGCTACCTGCAGAGAAATATAATGCTGCTAAAATGTAAAGCTAGCAGCAAAAATAACTGTTTCCTATTTTAATCAAGTTTATAGGAATCTCTCTGTTTAATTTGTTAACAACTTTTCCCTCAAGGAAAACAGCTTGAGCCAGGCTTTAGCTGGCTGGTTGAGGGAAATTCACTTGCTTTTAATATTTAGCAATGAAATAAAAATTACAAGAAATGTTTAATCCTAGCATTTAAAAGCTTAAATGAAAATATTTAAAATGTGATACCAGAAAAGTAATATAATTATCAGCTTTATGTGTTTGTTGATGACATACGGATGTTCCACATTCTTAGACTTGCTAGGCAACAGGAGGCATATTCATTATGAGATGCTCCACCAATGCCTGCGGACCCTTGACACTATGTTAAATACATGTCTGGAATTTTTGGTTTACAACAGCAAGTAAAAATCTTTATTTAAGAAACAAAAATACTGTGAGGAAATGTCAGGTTACTTCTCAAAACTCAGCGTTTGTTCTTTTCTTTGATGGAAACTATTATTCAGTAGTTCTTTGATGCTTAAAGACATTTATTTTTCTCTTCTCTGAGAAGCTCAATGATCTCTTTCATTAGAAACTGAAGATGTCAAAAAGGTATGCATGCAAAAGTAAGTTTTTTCACATTGTGCTTCTGCAATAGATGCAGGAAAGATACTCTGACCGAGAGATGTTCCTGCAGCCATAAGTTTTAGCCTCCCCACCTCCCAGAGCATAACTTAAGTATCATTAGCTGGTAGGCTTGCTAAAATCTGACTGTTATTAGCACTCATCATAGGTACCCTCTAATGTCTATCTTCAGAACACACCAGAATAAAATAGGTGGCATCCCACTACTATGAAAAAGAAGGGTTTCATTATGAATCACTCTTGGATCACCAAGTTAAACTTTGAGTCTTTGGATTCCACCAATGAGAGAAATTTAATCCTAACAGTAGAGTGGAAAATAGAATCGATTTGCATCTAAAAATATGCACAGTAACCTTATTTACAAACCAACCATCCTTGTGTAAATATACTTCTGAGTGCATGTGTGCCTGTTTATATACATTTAAGCAGCTGCTACTTCATTTCTCATATAAACAGTAAAATAAATAATCTTTAAATAGCCTATATCTTTGGCCAATAAACCACAACTGACCATGGAAAGCAGAGTTTTCTGTCTTCATCTGTTTATTGTGATGCCACAAAAAGAATTCTGTGCTAGGTTGCCTGCCTGCCTGTGTCACCTCACTGTGAAGCATGGGATAAAGTCTCTAGAAATGGTGGCAGTGCATGTGAAACCATTGCCCATGTAACATTTTCGAGACTTAGAGCGTTTTGTCTGTGAATAAGAAAAGCCAAATTGAATTACTTGAAACAACTGCAAGCATTACCATGCAGCAGAGTACTTTAGCTGTTTTACTTTAGAGTATGTAATTTGCTTTCACAGGCTGTGATCTTTTGGCAATGATGTGTGGGTGCCTGTATGTGCATTTTGAAAGAAATGTAATTGCCAGAAGGATGGTATACCAGTTGTCCTGTTCAGAAAACCGGAGGTCCATGCTCAGCTGACAGACAATGACATATTATGTTACACCAAGATTTTTCTGTGTTTTCTCAATACTTCAGACTTGACAGAAGTAAAAAATCTGTATTCCTTTCAGTGTACCTTCACTTCAATAATTCTCCGTCTCCTGCTATGCAAACAGCAGTAAGAAAAGCGTGCAGCTTGTCAGTGCTTGTTTCTGTCCACCTTGAATATTTCTTCACAAATTGTAATGCTGATTTTATTGTTACTGTAGAGAGAAAAAAATCTCTACCCAACCAACGCAGGTATAGCCAGGACAAAATCTGTGCGTAGTCCAGAAATGCAAAATGCTCTCACCAGGATATGTTGGATGAAATCCTGGCTTCATGTAAATTAGAGAGAGTCAAGCAACTTACTTCAAATGGATCAGAATTTTTCTCAGCATGTGCCATTTAAAGGATACCAAAAAATTGGTCGCAATTTTGGTGGGCCAGATGGCTATATTTCAACCTCTGATGGTACAAAAGTAATTCATTTAACTTTTTGGCATATGGCCCGTGTCTTTTCAAACTAGGAAATAATGTTTAGAGTTAAAGCTTGATCTATTATAATAAAATGAGAAAAGTGGACATAACAATGTTAAATTGGAAATTATTACCCCCTTCAGAAAAGAATGACAATTCAGGTTTTCCTCCCCAGAACCACATTACTTGCAGCTGACAAAAGTCAAGTCAAAAGATTGTATTATGGGGTAACTGATTCAGTATTTCCAATGTCTGTTTTGAAGAAATGAAAAAAGACGTGGATTGCAAAATGATGGCAGTTGTTTTGACTGTTGTTTGTAATGGATTTAGAAAATCATGTTTGGTACTAAAACAACATGTAAGGGCTTAAGGTCAGTGTTGAGTAATGCTCAGCACACACCTAAACACTTTTTAACTCATGACAGTTTTTACTTATTTCTTCAGTGTTTGTTTTTAATTTTATTACCCCAGATGAACTAGTATCTAATCTAATAAAATGCACAAGGGCTGTTGACTTTAAGTGTAATCATCTTGTAGAAATAAAACACATCCAGTACTTGTTTCAGATTCTTTGCCAAGTGTCAGAAACTTAACCTTCAAAAATTACTACAGGGCTGTCAAGGAATATCTTTTCCCCACAGAAAAATAATAAATAAATTTAATTTAATTTAACTTATTTAAATTTAATATTAATAGTAATAATAATGACTACAATAATTAATGATAATTTAGTATTAATAATGCATTTTAAGCTTAATTAATATTAAAAAAATACGATGTAGTTCTGGAACACAGAGTGAGGTATGAAGTTGATTACAAGGCACCCAGGGAAAGCAGAGCCCCTCACCACTTTGATAGAGATGCACTATTGAAAGTGCTGAGACGCCAGAAGTCAGTTTCTGTTCAGAGACTTGCTTGAATAAAATGCTTAAAGGGAAGATTGGGTGGTTTCTTTCCAAAACTCCACAGAGGACTGCAGCAGAAGTCTTCCTGTTTAGGCTAGATATCACACCTTTGATGCTGGTTTGTTAAAATGAATGTAAACCTGTACTTTCTTCGTGCAAGGACTGCCAGGCTTAAAAGCTATGTGAAATGTTCCCTGTACTCCACTCAGTATGTAAAAATCACATAGAAACTAAAATTGATAGTGATATACATCATTTAATTGGGGCGTGCTTAATAAGAAAATCTGTTTAATTGGGCTGCCTTCCAGAGAAACTGTTTAGGCTGAGACTGAATGGAACTGACTGCTGCTTAAATGGAACATTATGAACAAAAAAAAAATGTCATTGTAATGGGGACATTGTGTAGCAATAATTAACTGAGTAGTTGAATAGATATGCAGGGCTCTTTTTCTTAAATACAGAAATAGGTATGTAAAGATTATACCTTCCTGTAGCTCTGTTCTTAACATTCCTGGGCTTATTTAAAAGGCATCATAAACCAATCATGCCCAGCAACTAAATGAATCTTAAATATTCTCCATTTCCCCTCTGCTTTCCTGGCCAGCGTTCATTTGCTTATAGGACTACACCTGCAAATGGATTTAGGCAAACGACAATCTCTCTAAATATGATGGCTTTGATCCTGGTTACTGTATTTTAAACTGCGTTAGAGCAATCACCCAGTTCTTCTCTGCTGGAAGCGCTGCAATTCATTTCTCTAGCAAGAAATATAAAGTAATAAATGGGTGAGTGAAAAAGTATCCTTATAACTCCAATGTTGGGGTTCTGTTCAGATCTGATGCTTTTGATTCAAATCTGACACTTTCAATCTACATAGATCTGTCTCCTGAGATGCATTTTATAAATTCATCTATCTTGGTGACAGGTTTCTTTCCAGCTTCTCAAGGTAGTTGTTCCAAATTATGCTGTATTCCCTGTGCTGAACTTTGAGCCTCTTTGGTGTATTATGATTTTCCCCAAAGCACTGAACTCTCTGAGCAGCAAAATAGGTTTGCATATCTTATTTGTGAATGTAATTCTCTGGGCCTTATCCTTATATTAGGACACAGGATTTTGCTGCCTTTCTGATCCTTAATGTTCCACTTACTCTCATAAAATGTGCTATGGACATCGAGGAATTAGAGAAGGGTCTCTCTATAGGTCAGCTGGCGTAAGAGGTTTCTTTAGGCAGGCAAACAAGGCATGATCTGTGCCATAGAAGACTTGGGAAACTCAGCACAGAGGTTCAGTGAAAGAGAAGCTGAGCAGCAAACAGTGATGTATGTGTTGGTATTCCCTAGAACATTGTCTGGCTCTGCCACACTGAAGAATGCCATCTGGATCTGTGTGCCTTCTGTGGTCTGGCTGCAGTAGTGATGAGATTAAAGACTAGATGGTTTTCCTTGAAGGAAAAATTAATTTGTTGTATGGAATTTTAGCATGAATTTTTACTTTAATATTTTACTTCAAATAGAAGAAAACCCAGAAAAAAAGCACACTTTCTTGATTTATAGAAAGAATAATAAAGAGGTAGTGTTGGAAAGGTTTGGACGCTACTACTTGTCCTTATGAATCTTACTGCATATTTTGGGTGTCTACAGTGGTGGCCAGGGAGAAGCTACAGCTGTTTGCCACTGAACCCACAGAAAGAAAAGAACACATTGGCCAGGTCTGTGCACAAAATAGAGAGAATTAGGCTCAAGGGTTTAATGCATTTTTGCCCTCCAGTAGCCAGATTAGATTCTCCTTGCACTTTAGGAACCTCAGGCTCTTGAACAGAGAGGGAAGCAATGAGAAGGAGGACAGGGACTGCCATGCTTGCCTGCTCCCAGGGCTGTGGCCCTTCCAAGTCCTCCCCTCTGAAACTGGCAAAGGCAGGATAGAAGAAGCGGTACAGGATGATGTATTTTCCTTGGGCTGCCTTGAGAACCAGAATTTTAACTGTATTTCAATGTGATAAATTTACTGCTCCATTAGATGTTATTGTTTAGACAGGTCATCTTTCTAAATGTCTAATTGCTCAAAATGAAGTAGTTGGACTTGGTAAGTTAAGGGTTTGGGAACAGATGATCTGGCCCTTCACCCAGAGAAAAGGAAAATGGTAACATCTGCTGCTGAGTCTAATACAGTAGTATTGAAAGTCTTGCAAGAAATCTAAACTGCCAGTATATTGCCAATTCTACTCTCTTACAATTTGCATACCAAACACATTTTACCCCCTTCCAGAAAATAAGAAAGATGAAGAGGACATGGCATGACAGATTAGCTTTGCAACAATAGTTGACATCATTGTTTATTTGCTGATGGGTTAACCAGTATTTCTCATTCTACGCTTTCTTTCCTAACCATAAGAAATGTTAAAAGCTGCTTCCCTCTGGATGTGAAAAACTCTTTTATGCTGTTCTGAGCAGCTCTTTCAAATGAACTGGAGACAACAATTCCCCCCAAACAGAATAGGCAACTTTCTTCTTGACTGAAGCGCAGGGATCTTAATGACAATGAAGAGATGACCTTTGTGAAGTCAGGAAACAAAAAGTGGCTTGTCCTCACCAAAAGAATTCTATGAAGAAACCTGTTCGTTAAAGGTTATTGTCTCCAGTACTAGTCAGTAACATAAAATTAGGTTTTGTTTTCTTTTGGGTGATCTGGAAACTCTAAATATATCTGGTGGGCTTTCATTTTTCAAGAGAGTGTAGCTGTCAGAGTTGTATTTTCCTGCTCCAAACGAATGTGGGTGTATGTGAATATGAAATGCAATTAATTACCCACAGTGGATGACATTTCATTTTTTTATGGTGTTGAAATAGAAGTCAATTGCCACTCTAAAATAGCTTGACTTTCTAGCCTTCAAACAAATAGAGGAGAATATAGAATTTGTGCATGATGACTATACTTTGAAATTCTTTCCCCTGTTACTACAGCAAATAACAGAATGTTTTAGGTAATGATACACTGGTTTGATAAAGAGCCCCAGGAGATGGGGGAAAGTTTCCTTTTGCCTAAGCAAGGTCTACAGGAGGAGCTAAGAATCCTGTTGCGTAGCTTAGCTAGTAACTGAAGAACAGAAAAACTCTGAATAAATTACTTTAAGGTTCAAAATAAGCATCAAAGGAAGATTAAGCTTTAAGTATTCTGCAGTGCAGTGAATACATATGTGCAGAATATGAAGTATTTCAGTGTTAGGCAATTAAAGACAAACTATAAAGGCAGAGTGGTCACCTGCAGAAGGGTTTCTCTTGCTGTTCAAGAGGGCATTTGGTTGCTGCAGAGAAATTTCAGCCCGTTGCCTCACTATGTTATTGGTGTCATGGGCCACCGCTTTGCCAGACTTGGAGTGTATGCCAAAATGGCATGTATTTATTCAGTGTAGTTGGGGTTACACACTGGTGATTCCTTAAGGAGGCTGCTCAAATTCCAACTTTTGCTAAAGAATGTCTATATTCATATTTTAGGTTTGTTTGGTTTTATGTTTGTTTGTTTGTTATTTACATGTTTTCAATACACAGCTTGGATGGTGCTCTGTCGGAATAACTTAGGTTTCAGTGTGTAACATTTTGTTTTCCTTAGCCTTTGAGTTGTAGTCTATTTCTGTGATGGGCAATTATGCCATGCATTGCTTCCATGAACTTATCATATTCTGTCATTAAAACTAGTCACAAGGATTTTTGCTTCCAGACATTAAGGTTTTTTCATGGATTCTTACAGTTTTGTATGGGAGTAAGAGGGGGGAAGTTTTGTGTTGTCTGTGGGAGGTTTTTTCAGCATAATCAATGCATGCATATTGGCATTCATTCAATCCATTATCTTAAATTCCCTTTTCTCTTATGTCATTTACCTCTCTGATGCATTTCTAGAGAATCTCCCTGTCTTCCCTTTTCTGCTTTAGTTTGACTGTACAACAGAATCTGGGGTTTCTTTGCTGTTGTCCCACTGTGTGGTGCAGAACAGACACATACACAAAAATCTGGCTGGCACGGAGTTATCTAGCTCCAGAACCCAAAGCAGGAGTTCTGTGCATCAGCTGACAAGCCTTTCTGAAGGCATATGGTCATGCTAATGTAACTCCACTTTTTTTAGGATGTGAGATGGTGTCTCCATGCAGGAGACAGAGCATCAGCATGAGGATGTGTTCTAAAAATAATTAGGATTCTAATATGAGGATTAAGTTTGCTTCCTTTTTGCTGTATCACCTTTTAAATCCTTAAATACATCATCCTCAGGTTAGTAATCCTTTCCTGAAATTTGAAGATTAGTGATGTGGCCAGATTGGAGTTTCATAACTGACTTGGGACTGCCGCAAACCTGGATGATACGCTAAATTGTGCTTAGAGCTGGGAGCACACAGCAGTTAAAGCTCTTGTATAGGCAAGCAACACCAAAATTTGCTGATCGGATCCTATGTGCTCTCTCTACTCATGACAATGTATATAAGCAGAACATCTTTAGCTACCACAAGATCGCTCTGTTCTCTTCCACAGCAGAGACTTGTGCTGCTTGCGTGCTGCCACCCACTCAGCTAGGAATCTGTTCCTCTGGCGTCTGGTTCCTTCTTTCTCTTTTAAAATATAGTGTCTGCCACTTGTGAAGGTGCATGTCAATGGCTGTTTCAACACAGATTAACAAATGAAATTCTCTCAGTTAGGGGGGCCTACTTGAGAGAGTGCTGAAGTTTGAGCCAAGGCTTTGTTTCATCCCCAATTTCTGGATCACAGTCTTTGCTGCTTCTGATGCGCAAATCCCAGGTCCTCAAGCCTCCCCCAGTTTGTGGTGTTCAGCCTCCGTCTGTAATATGTATAGCTAAATAGCTGAAAATTTCCTGGAGTTCAGTCATTTGGGCAGTAAGAATACTCAAGATATTCTAACCTCATGCTATTTAGAATCCTGAGATTAAATGAAAACTCATTATTCTTTTAAGGGGTTGTTCATTGTTCATGGTTCATCTTTGCTTGCTCAGAGACTTTACACGTAAGAGAATGTGCAAAATTGATTTGCTCAAGAAGGCACATGGAATTGGATGCATGGAAAGCAAATAGACCTCCTGTGTAACCTGCCCTACATAGGGCTTTTTCTCAATTTAAATGTAGGGCTACCTTCTCGCTATTTGCCCAGCTGTGGTAATGCAAGGCCTCAAAAAGTTTGGGTAGGACAGAGAAGGCTGACTTGTTTTTTCTCTACAACATGCTAGATTGCTTTATGTAGCAAAACACAGATCTGTCACATCAGAGTTACTTGCTGCTATACCAAGAGATACTATTGAAATATTTTTTAAAGAGCTTTATAAAATAACAGAGCTGCTATAGAGTATTTTAAGGCACTGTCATTGAATACTAAATAGGATGTCCTTGTGTCCAGGAGGCTGTGATAAGGCATGGAATCAGCATGGTTTGGGGCATTTTGTTTTTCAAATTATTTGTGCAGGGAAAAGTCGGTAATGTTTTCAAACAACTGCTTCACTGGAATGTCTGAAGTGCTGACACAGACATAAAACTGCTCTGCGGTCCACTGGCTTGGGAGCAAAGGAGTTCAGTATTACTAAACATGCTTTGCATTCCTTTACTTGCTGTCGACAACTTTCTTTGGCCACAGACACCATCAGAAGGCTACTACCCAAGCACAACTGTTTGGGAACACTGTTCTGTCTTAAAAAAGGAGATACTAATCAGTGGCTCAAGATGAAAATCTGTACACGAGTACAGACATTTGCTAGGTGTTGGTATAGAAGCAGTACAAAGTATCAAAAAGAAAGCCTATGACACCTAAAATACATTATTCTTTTTACTGTTGGCATAAGGTGGTGTGCTGGTTGTCAGATTTTAATTAATCAAATTAGTGGTTTGCCAAACAGCAAAAATCCTGATCATCATCTAAGATGTGGAGATCCCAGTGTAAAGTTTGTTTTGATATCTTTTGTGTAAGTGATTAAGAACGCATTAAGCATTCTGAAAAGACCTTCCTATTTTGAAATCTTATTTTCGTGATCTTGAAATTACTTTTTGAGAGTAACAGATCTTTTGCATTGCCAGTGGGTTTAAACTTAAACAGGGGAAGTTCAGGCTGTATATAAGGAAGGAGTTCTTTACTGTGAGGTGAGGGTGATGAGGCACTGGAACAGTTTGCCCAAAGAAGTGGCAAATGCTCCATCCCTGGCAGAGTTCAAGGCCAGGTTGAACAAAGCCTTGGATATGGTCTAGCGTGAGTCATCCCTGCCCGTGGCAGGGGGGTTGGAACTAGATGATCTTGAGGTCCTTTCCAACCCTAACTAGTCCATGTTCTATGATTTTCTTAACACCCAACTATAGTTAGGGGGTTGGAAAATTCTGCATGAAACTATTGAGAAATGTGATTTTCATCCACCTCCCCTTCCAAAATTAGTGGCAATACAACAGCGAGGCAAGGCTTTAGCTGCATGGTTTTGCAGCCTAAAGAAGAGAGAAGTAGATGATATTCTTTCTTCTGAGAAATGTAAAGTTTGAAGTATAGAAGTAAGAACAAGATGCAGCACCTAGGTGAAAAATACTATTTTCTCTTTTATGCACTGTAATGGAGCCATTAATGGGACCTGTTATGGTTTTATTTGTATGATGCTGTGGTGGAATTGCTGCTTGCTGACTTATATAAGGGATTTGATTTCACCAAGGAGGATGTCTTGAATGTTTAGTGATAGCTGATATGGCAGAAAAAAAAAATGTCTCTAAAAATGGTTTATTGCTGAAATGTCTAGGCTTTCTTGCATAAAATCATTCTTAATCTGTTTATAGCACTGGAGGCATCTAAGGTGATGTTCTAGTACCCTTTTAATATTTAATGGTAAAGTGTAAAAGGTTTGTTGGACTTGAAAACAGATCCTTCAAACACCAGAGAGTGTCTGGAGTATTAGGAGAAATAGCAGGCTGGAGTCTATACCTGTCAGAAGTCCAGCAACTTCTCTACAAGATAGCTCAGCATCTACTGCAGGCCAATACCTAACTTGTAATTACATCTAAGTTGTAATTAGGTTTGAACAACTATTTTTGGTATTTCAGATGTTATTTAGATATTTTAGAACTTTAGATAAGCTCACCTGAGACAAATATCCACAAGTTTTCTGAGCTTAGGGAAGTTTTGGACAGTACGTATTTTTCCACATTACTTAGATGAGTATCGAGAACTAGAAGACTTTTGTCTCCATGCTGTGCTTTTTGTGCTGCCATGACTTCTGTCCTACCTTCCTGCTTCTGCCACAATAAACACCCTGGTCCCTGATTCCCCCCTTGCTACCATTCAGTATCTCATACTAGCAGAGTTACAGCGGAGTGACAAATCTCCCATCAGGTCAGAAATGGGTCAGATTAGTCTGTCTTCACAGACAACTCTCCAGGTGATCTCATCTCCTTTTAAATAGCCTTTTGCAGCAATTGTAAATGTCACAACTTGGGATTTGGGGAGTATTCTTACCCACAACCCATGCATGCAAATGCCTTGTCACCAAGTTTCGTTAACCCTCTTTTAGGATACATAGAAGCTGAAGGCAGATGGATGTTCCTTACATCTGATGCAGCACACGAATCAGCTCAGCCCAAAGATATTTCTGTGTCACATTTCCTGCAGAGTTATTTTGGAGGTGATGGAATAAAAGCCCTGTTCTTGTCTGAGCTATGTAAGATCACATCAGGAGTGAAGATAGGAGGACCATTTGTTTCAGTTGCAGGAAGAGCTGATTTTTTCCTCAGAAGTAAGCTTTAGAGGAACCTACAAATACTATCCTAAACTTTTACCTGGTGTGTTTTCCACTTCAGTAATTTCAATTAAAGGACAAAGCAATTTGACAAGTATTTGACACGGAATTTAGAAGTGGTTTTAAATGTATCAGCCACTAAGTCTTTCTTTATCTGATCTAGCTCAATCCAAACCCTTCCAGGGAGCGATGCCACCCACACTGCACTGCAGTAAGACAGACTGGAAGCTGTTGTGAAAGCAGATGGTTCAGTGCACCGCATCTGATTTGTAGGCACACAGCTCCTGTGAGCATGAAGTATTTACTGCGCTCAGGAGCTGTTCTTGTTTAAATACTTTAACATATTGTCTTCAAGCACCACAGTTTGTATTGTGTTACCAGTAATGAAGATGTATCTGCTTGTGCTAAATCCTTACCATTGTGAGTACATTTGGGGATATCTGCCTGGAGAGCTCTTTCCAGGCACCACTATCATGATAGCTAAAATTAATTCAAGATAAGGTGACAGAAGTAGCTTGCTACTGGCCTAAATAAGGAACATTGGTACTACCTCCTGCCTGCCAAGGTGAGCTTGTAACCTCTGGAGCTGAATGCAGTGGAAACTCTTGGGAGATATTTGGTATGAAAAATTTAATTACTCTTCCTTAGAACTGAAAATAATTCCAACTTAAAGCACACATAAAAATAGTTGAGTAATAAGTATTTTAGCAACAGTGTTTTGGACAAGATCTGGCTCAGAAAGGCAAGAAGGGTTCATCTTGTACGGGCAAAGTCACCTAGAGTCCTTTTCCTTCCCCTTTACCTTCTCTCCCCACCATTCTTCAGGGATCTGGTAAAAAGAAATATAGATCTAAGTTGGAGTTTTGTCAAAAAAAACATACAAAATGAAAGTCTGTCCTAATATTAGCTCTTCTTCCTTTCAAAATCAAGACAGATCACTGCAGAACTTAGTTAATATAACCAAGCTGTATCTGCATGTTTGGTGCAGGTCTCAAACAGGTTCCTTTTCCTCCTGGACATCTGAGGTATTCTGGCTGTTTCTGTCCTGACAGAGATGCAGTTAATTTGGCATAAACTGCCATGACGAGACTGGCAAAGAAGGGAGCTGTAGCTCTGCTTGCCCTGGTTGACATTGTCTACCTTCAGTCCTGAGGATTACTTTGAAATGTTTCAGAGGAAACTGACTTCTCGCTTTTGGGGAATTAAATCTGGGTAACAGGGAGGAGGTTTCTCCTTTTTTTAGATGCTTCAGAATTTAAGCTGAAAAACTGTAAAACCTACATGCTCTGGAGTCAGGATTTTGAACGTGGTAAGAGGCACGATGTGGTGTTTCTACCGCCCTCACAAAAAATCTAGCAAGAGGCTCATTCCCTTTCCAACTCTGGAGATCACAGTTTATGCCTGTTCAGTTCGGAATTACTAGATAGTGCTGAGAGAACATCCACAGTTGCTTCCTCAAGACTCTCTCTCATGATGTGTGAGGAACTGTACACAGGCTACACCGGAGCAGAGGGGCCTCAGCAGAGCTTTCTCCCAATATTACTTTATGCTCTGGCCTTCAAATGTTGGTATATATTTCAATGTACCAAATATTTGTAATAGCATTTATTACCTAGGCTATAGTTAAAAAGTTATTCTTACGTTAATGTTCAATAATAATTATTTTCTTTAGTGGAGACAGCTCTGCAGGTAAGCAGGCATACAGAACGAATGAATCTGGAAAAGGGAATAGTTCTCTCCAGAGTAGATTCTGAGTAGAGAGTGGTACCTGAGTGCCACATTGTGTAATGAGGAAAAAATGAACACTTTTGAAACAAGTACTCTTGAAGTTAGAGCCCTACCTTAGTCAGGTCACCAGTGTATTTATGGTGTGGTGTAGCTCTGGTCAGTGCTGTTGCTCCTCAGAGGTTTTGATTGCCTAGATGTCCATCAACTGCTCCTTCCTGTCTTTTTCAAATATCAAACCCACCTCCTCACCTACGCATCCTTGTTGTGCTCCCTAAACTGTGTCCATGGAATGGTTGATTTCTTTGCTTCACTCATCTGCTAAGAAATAACAATGCAAGCCTGCCATTGAATAAGGGTTTTTTAATTTGCCTTGTAGGCAGTATGGTAAGTGGTTTGGAGGCAAAGCAGGAATGTGATTTAAAAAATTTGGTGTTCTTGGCTTCCTCTGTGGGCTCCATCCTATCGTGTGCTTGTCGATGTCTCTGTGCTGGAGGTTTTCTACCTCTTTATGAAGAGGAGGCACCAGGTCTGCCAGGGTCGGAGTGAGCAGCTGATGACGGAGAAAAAAACGGACCTGCCAGAGGAAAGAAAAGAAGATTGAGCAATTACCATTTGTCAGAATAGGTAATGATTGACCTGCATTGTAACAACTTGCGTTTAGGAGTTACAGCTATTTGTTCCTGTGTTACTAGCCTTGTTCAGTTTTTTCAGTGCCCTCTAAAAGGCATCTGTAATTTGTATCTTCACAAGATAAAACCGTAAAAAATATCTAACAAGACTTGCCTCAGCAAAGAGGAGTCATTTCCCTGTAGCTTGCAGACATTTGAGACTTGTTCAGAGTTTCATGGATTTACAATTCTAAATCCTACTTGCCAGTAGGATCCAAATAGCTGCTTCCAAATTAGAATTCTGTGCTAAGCTACAGTAATTTGGCAAGAAGGGATCTATCACAGGCTGTTGTTGAATAGAGGTGATAACACCTCCTTTGCAGTTTCACACGTTCCCTTTGTTTTTGTGGTGAACTTTCCAAAATTAGGTGGCTAATTCTGACAAGGAAAATCTGGCACAAGTAATTTGAGCTAAAATAATCTGGCTGCAGCTAAATTCTTTGGAAAGATGCAGGTTACATTTGGAGAGTACTTGACAGCTTCCTTAATGTATTGAATTGGTGTAATCTCCTGGGACAAGTCTCCAGGGGCAAGGAAGCTTTCTAATACCCTTATTCAAAGTTCTGTTTCCATTAATAACTTCTTGGCAAGCTAACATATTCCATACAACCAGGAGGGCACAACTTATAAATTAAAGGCACCTGAGGGAATAACTTCTCATTCAGTTAAAAGCTATAGGCATGTACTTTGCATATGTGAACATTTTGAATGTTTTCTCTTTTATATCAATTTCAGAGAGCACATGAGGGATTTTTAAGGGGCTCTCTTTTACTAACAGAAGGATAAAACTGAGCTCTCATGCTATTAAGGGATGAACATATGCTTTCGCATATCCAGTCAGACTACTGCAATGGATTGGTTCAACCCAGTTGCTACCTGAACTCTGTGATTACATTAACACTGGTGCATGCATCTTTGCATTTCTTCTTCTTCTCTTTTGATTCAGGTCAAATACCTTGTAACTTGTGTATAGACTGTGTTCATATCAGAAGAGATATTTTTTTGTCCCATTATAATCAGAAAACAAGGCTGAAGATCTAGCCATTGAATATCAGCTCTCAGTGCTGCAGGAGAGAGGTTAGGGTTTGTCACCTGAGGATGTGTCTGTCCCTAGAAATCATACTATTTCACCATTTTTCTTCAAATTAGGAGTCTTAACATGCTCCAGGCTCAACATACATCTGTTGGCTTACACCTTTGTATTCTATGAATAAATCCCTCTTTTCTCAGGTATACTTAAACCATAGCAGGCTTGCTCTCTGTGAGGAAATTAACACTTTAATCAGGCATTAAAGATGAACTTAGAGCAGTGTGGTCATTTGGTGATGACTGACTTAGACTAAAATTAAACACTTGACCTCTGTAGGAAGAAACTTCACTCATAAAATCAGCAGGAAATTTTTCTTGCAGACACAAGTGGAAACCTCACATGAAAGTTATGCCTTTGTAATATAATTTAGAAATCACTTGTTTTCCAGATCAAAATGTAATTCAGTGAAATATCCATCCCTAATAATAAGGCAGAACAATTATGCCAGGGAAGATGAGTACTGTCCGTTGGGTATGGGGAATTGTGATGATTTTGGTTAGACCAAGTGAGCAAAGTGTGCCTTTCCTGCCCATGACCAGTACAGACCAAATCCACTGGTTCCATTCAGACCAAACCTGTTATTGCAATTTTACACTGCGTAACACAATTTAATGTGATACTATTAGACTCCAAAGAAAATGAATGCAGTAAATTAGGCTGGATGGATGCAATTCCATAATCTTTAGTTTTAGTATGACACAGGCTGTAGCATTTGTCAATAGGAATATCTAGAGCTTCTTATGTAAATTAAGCATATGATGTTCTTTTCTTGCTGTGTCAAACAATAGTATCTGGTTTAGTGTACAGCAAGCTGTACACAGTTCTTACGTTTTTACTTCTAAGTGGAAAACAGCCGCACTGGCAGTTAGGGAAGACCATATTTTTTCAGTTGTCAGCATAACTTTTCTTTAAACTAACAGTAGTGTGTTGCTATTGAAACTTAGGAGTTCTCAGATCAGTTTGTTTGTTTGTTTCAAACAAATGAATTTTCTCCCTCTCGAGCTGTCTTTGATCACATTTTGAGTATTTTCCAACATTCTTTTGAGTATAGGGAATATTTTTTTAAATAACAAGGGCAGATGGACTTATCAAAGATCTGAAGTTGCCTTTGCCTTAGGCATTCATGCTAGACTGGTTATTTAGGCTCTTTGAACCTAAAACGAAGATGGAACAAACTGGAAACATTCCATCCGTGCTTTCATGTAAGATTTTGGGGAATTCTATTCTGAGATCCTGGCAGA
>JAOEHY010013224.1:0-22991 GCA_025447955.1 Psilopsiagon aurifrons | reverse complement strand
AGCAGGTCGAGGGAGGTGATCCTGCCCCTCTACTCTGCTCTCGTGAGACCTCACTTGGAGTATTGTGTGCAGTCCTGCATCCAGCTCTGGAGTCCTCAGTACAGGAAAGACACGGATGTGTTGGAGCAGGTCCTTAGCAGGGTCACAAAACTGACCAGAGGGCTGGCACACCTCTCCAATGCAGAAAGGCTGAGAGAGTTGGGGCCGTTCAGCTGGTGAAGGCTCTGGGGAGACCTTAGAAAAGCCTTTCAGTACCTAAAGGGGATTTATGAGAGAGCTGGAGAGGCACTTTTTACAAGGGCATGTAGTGAAAGGAAAAGGGGCTTTAAACTAAAAGAGGGCAGATTTAGACTACATGTAAGAAAGAAATATTTTGCAATGAGGATGGTGAAATGTCTAGTAGGAGATGTCCCTGCTCTTTGCAAGGGGTTGCACTAGATGACCTTTAAATGTTCCTTCCAACCCCAACTATTCTATGATCCCATGACTACCCTATGGCACAGCCAAGGGATCTGAGAAACAACATTCCCCAAGTGCCAAGAAAGGAGCAACAGGGAGGGAAGGATCTAATATGGCTTTACTGGTGCATGAGTAAGGAAGTAAAAGCACGGAATTAAATGACCCTTACTTGGATACAGACATGTGCATGTCTCTGCACACCTAGATAAACACCTAGATGTATGGATAGGTAAAATGACAACATTATTAGGATATGCAGTGCCAAATGAGGAGACAGATGCTGCATTTCAAAAATGAAGGGGAAACTTTTCTCTTACTAAAGTGGAAGAAAATTCAGGTGTAACCACTGAATCCAACAGGATTGCTCTACTATAAAATTGCATCAAGAGAAAGCCTTTGTAGAGCCAGCATCAAGAAGGGAATTAATTTTTGAGCTCAAAGTGTGAAGGGGAACAAGATCTTACATTCGTGGCAGATACTGATGTTGAATCTGTCTGTGAACACATACAGTGTGGTTTGTTAGAAGGAATGATTCCAAGAAACTCCATGTATTTTCTTGGTAGGAAGATGTTATCCACTGCAGACACTGGACAGCTTATGGGAAAGAGAAAATTCCCTGCTCCAAGAGATTTCCAAGCACCTGAAAGCACTAAAGCACCTTAATCTTACATCTTGTGATGTCTTTTAAGGGCTAGTCATAGCCCAGTCAAGGAACTGATTTTCGTCTGAGGAGCTGGAATGATGACAGTAGCTAGCTGGAGTGACATGAGCTTTCTTTGGCCTTGTAAGCTTCAGGAGAAAACAACTTTTCCTACCAGCCCTGTCTAACATCTGCCCAGTCGTGCTGTGAATCAAGGCAGTACATGCAGAACCATCATTGTAGTGCCAGAATAATTACTGCTCATTTCCCTGCTGACGTTTTAGGATGCAACACCTTCATAGGGCAGATCTCACCCGGGCTCCCCATGGAGCCGCAGGAGGCTCTTTCCTCCAGCCAAGACACCACCGGAGCAGAGTAACAAACCCTGCCTCCATCAGGGCTGGGCGAGGCTTTACTCAGCCATTCATCCATCTTATTAAGGCATCTATGAGTAGCTGGAGAGCTGCAAGATCCCTCGGTGTGAGCAATGTGCATTTCCCAAGCACCCAAGAGAACACACTTGGCAGACTCACTAGGGCTCCCCTGCACTGGAGCAGGGGAAACCAGAGGGGGAGTTCAGGTCCTGTGCACCTGTTTGGTAGCATTTAAACAGTGTTTTAAGAAGAAAGACAATGCACAGGGCTTTTTCTGGTATACAGCCATGCAACAACATTCACGGAGAGAAACTCTGGGTACACTGGATGTAGGCGGTGAGCAAAGGGGGATAGGATATTAATTTAAATGGTGAAAGCTGTCCTGTTTGAAGCTTGGCTTTGTAAAATCTGTCTGCTTATTTGCATCTCCCTGATATCTCCTGTCCTTCAGGCACAGGGCAAATTACTCATCCAGATTATGAGGCATTTGAGCAAGATGAAACAGAAATGACAGCTTACCTCCTGCTATAAGTTTGAGAAACGGTGCTGTTCGTGCCTTGCCATGGAAAATGATGGAGGAGAAGAGAGGAGAAATTATTGACCAAAATGGAAAAATTCCTGTGCTCATCCCTGCTGAGCTGGAGCTTCCCGGGGGTGTCAAAGGGCTTCCAGCATGTGGAGAATGTATGAACTTCACCAGCTGAAAATCAGGAATGACAAGACTAAGTCACACATAAAGCCAGCAGCAAGGTCTTTATCTTCAGTAACCCTTCTTTCTAATACCTCTGCTCACCAGCAAAGATGGAAAAGTACAGATTTCTAGACTCACTAACAAGACATCAGTTTGAGCCACCTCAAAACCTGGGAAAGCCTAACTGACCTTTCTGGTGTTCAGATCTAGTTTTCCTCACTTACAAGCACAAACCCTGTAGCTTAAAGAGGAGAGCAGAAAAACCATCAAGGTGATAGTTAACAGGGTGATAATACTTTAAAACAACTATTTCACTGTCTTCTCAACTATAGCAAAAGGAGGTCATGTACCAGACACCATAAATAGGCGTTTGCATTACTCAGATTTTGACCCAGGCTGCACAAACCTCCCTTCACACTCGTCCCAGTAATTCCTTCTAAGACCCTCAAATATAGACAGAAAGCATAGGTGGCATGGCACAGCAGTGCACAGATGCATCTCTCTGCAGGCACCTTCCAAAATTCAGTGATGCTGTTGCTCACTGCTGCTGAGGTGTCAGGAGTTCACGTGCACAGATGCTGTAATCCGGTACAAGATAAATACTGGCACAAGCTCAGAGAGCTACTTCTTATTTATTTATTATGAACCATAGTGAAACCTTTCCCAGTGTCTCCTGCCAGATCCGGGCAGCAGAGCCGGTGTGTGCACTGGGTGGGTTGCTGGGCTTCTGCTTCATGTTGATGGAGGTTTACATTTGCACAACCTTCCATCTCCTCAGTCTCTGAGCTGCTCCTCAGGGAGCACAGGATGACTATGTCCCAGATGCCTATCAGGAGATACGAGACATTTTGAGCACAGTTCTATTGTCACAGGTTAGTTCCATGCCAGGATGCGTGCTAATATGGGCCAGTTCACTGTTCACAGTTCACTCAGCCTGTTTCCCTGGTCTCTTCCTTTTCATGGTGTATGTACAGCTTTAGGCCCTATCAATCCACCTTGGGAATGATATTCTGGAGCACTTAGTTAAGAAATGTGCTTACTGGGGAGATACAAGTGCAGTTCATCATGATCATGTCATTGCCAGCATCCTTCTCACATACTAGAAACCCCAGTTGCCTCCTTTTTCAATTCGTGAGTTTTCTAAGGCATGGAATATCTTTTTACATGGCTTATGTATCTTCTTACTTAGTCTTCCCAGGTCTTCTCAATGCAAAAATAATGAGTAATAATCTTTTCCAAACTCCAGACACACTTTGACTGTAAAGCTGGTCAGAAAAAAAAAGAGAGCCCCATTTTGTGGGAGCAGCTAGTTTTCTGTGACCTGTCAGAAGGAAACTGCATTTCAGACACCTACATTTTCTTTGACACAGAATTATCATTCTTTACCTTGCCTTTATTTGCTTGCCATACAACTTGCTTCAGATTCAGGCAGGACTCTTTTAGGATAAAAATGTTTTCAGATGTAGAAACAAAATCTGTACGCTTTCAAAAAGTAGTTTTAAGTGTCTCTTCCCCTGCCAACATATTTTTAATAGTGTAGAAAAAAATGTATTCCAGATATGCTCATCCTACTTTGCAAATCTTGTGCAGTCAAATAACTGGCAGCTGTTGGGCCAACTGTTTCCCATTACAAAAGAACACAAAATTTATTTATAAAGAAAATGTCCCATCAGACATTCTCCCATTTCTGTTCCACAGATGCTTGTTTAAACAAAACCTCCTTGCATTACTCATCTATGGAGTCCTCTCTGCCTTGATCAAGCTGTAATTACAGCTTTGTCAGGAGTGACACAGAGTGAATCTGGATACTGAGGTTTATTTAGGAGCTGACACAATTCAGACTCTTGCCCTCTGTCACTATCTATCTCCCATACTCACTTCCTACTTTCTCAAGGCCTCCACATCCCTTCCGCCAGCAAGCCATGGTTCCCTGGATGCATGGGCAGAAATCTGGGTCAGGTCCTGCTGTGCTGCTATTCCCAACTGCTGTCTTTGGGCATCATGGCCAAGGTCCCACTTCACCCCCAGCCTCATCACCATGCATCCCCCTGATCTCCAATATCTTCCCCCACTTCCAGGATCTTCCTTCCAATTTTGTTCTTTTCAAAATCACTTATTGGCAGGGACCCTTCTTTTCTGGGTCTAGATCTTCTCTCCAGAGCCCCAGGCCCCTGGTTTTGCCAACCTAAATGGTCCATGTGCAGAAGCCCAGCACATGATCAGCTTCCTCCCTGGTGGCTCTGTCTCATGGCTTTTTATTAACTAGAGTATTGAGGTTGTGCTGGTTTTCTTCAGCTCATGTATTATCAAACTTTGCAAGCAGACCATCCCACTCACAGCTAGCAAGGAGCAAGTTTCCGCTTCGGTGTTCAGAAGTTCAATTTTGGACAGTCACACACCCACACACACATACCCAATGATCTTGCTGCCTGTTAACATTCACAATGTAAGTTCTTTTTTCGCCTACAACAACCTTCAATATCATGTTCTTGTAGAGAATGGAAATGAGCTACGATTACATTTGCTCACTTTAATTTCATTCCCTCTGGTGACATTGCTGGTCCCAACTAGTGATATTTTCTCTGACACACACATTGATATGTCAAGTACCAATGTAAGCAAGTTGCTTTTTTCTGTGTTAGAAAATACATTAATACATTAAACAAGTTTCCATTCCAATGTGAATCTACAGCAGATTGTATGAGAAGATTGATGAAGCACTACAGTGAAGGAAAATGCATGGAAAAGATGTAGGAAAAATCATGAATTTATGCCTCTGACATACATTTCCAAAAGCATCGTTCTGTCCAGACCTCTTAAATGCAAGGTACTTAAGTATAGTTCAGGAGGGCTGAGATCTCAGACAACTTTAGAGGAGACTGCAGATGATACAAGACCCTTACCTCCTACTGTAGCAGCTCTAAGAAATGGAAGCTATTAGTGATGCTTGTATGAGAAAGTCTCAACTTCCTCAGCTGTCTGTGGCAGTAGGTTTGGAAACAGCATCCACCTCTTGCATTTCAGGCAGAAGCCAGAAAAATCAGTGATGGCTCCAAGAAGCAAAGTCAAAGGCTGGGGTAACAGTCAAGAACTGGAAAACATGTGCCATGTAAGACGTTGGGTGCTGGACTTGATTGTCAGCCAGATGCTGAGAAAAGCTGGCAGCCTGTGCCATCCAAATAAAGGAGCAATTTTCATTTGTTACATTCAGCTAGTTCCCCAGCAGTTGAATACTTTCCCACTCACCCAGTATGAGGTTCATTCACATTCTTTCAGGGATGCCTGTTGCACGCAAACCTACGGATCCTGTGTCACTGCCAAGCTGCTTGTTCAGCTTCACAGTGGCTATTACACTGCATGCCCAGACACATGCTAAGGCCCAGCATGATGACACTTGGAAATGTGTTCATAAAAACAAAGAAATCCGTTAGAGAACACAGACTTATGAGAACAGCAATGCAGTCCTGGGGTGAAAGAGAACCTGCCTGATCTTTAAAGCATCAGCTAAGCCTTTACCATTTCAAGACCCAGACAGAGACAAGAGCAACATCTGCCAGCACAAAAGACAAAATGCAAGATATTCATCTTTTGTAAGACAAAATGCATCTTGGGTCTTCTTGTTATGTCTTGTGTGTATAGATAGATGTAGAGTAATGAGTAATTGCCTTCTTTATTAGGCAATAAGCTGTTCATGGGATTTTGCCAGCCTGCCTTGTGAATGATCATTTGAACATTTGCAGGATTCATCCAATGCCTTTTTTAATCACACCCCAGGCTCTTCCAAGCACAACACTAAGGCACAAGCTCTGCCCTGAACATACAATCAGCAATGCCAGTCCTGACATTTCTGTAAAGCAATGAACAAAGTGGTAGTGCAGCATGTTTGCATGCACTGGAAGATGTGGGTTTGATCATGTATGCTAGAGGAAGGAGCAAAACCATCCAGGGATTGAGATAAATAAGCCGATGCTCTAAGCTTGACCTGTAGCCATCTGGGCACATTTCTGTCCTGATGTGTTCCTGCTATGCAATGGATGCCTGGCACAGGAGTGGAGCCTGCCTGCCCACCACCACATCCAGCCCCAGGGCCAGCATGGAAGCTGCCACCTTCTCTATCATATGGAGTTCTGTGGCCAAAAGCTCTGGCATGGAAAGAGCTCTCTCCTTGCTCTCCCAGGGAAAAGCTCACTGTCCCAGGGAAAAGTCCTGCCTCAAAGAAACACTGCCCAAAGCCAGGTGTCCTTAGTGTTATCTTAGTTTGCCTTTGCTGCTGCCACTATCCCCACCTTCTCCCCAGATCACGAACCACAGCCAGGCCCTCCTCCTTGCTGTTTTTGCTTCCCTTCCTGGCCACTTTTTCAGAAGTGTGGCAAACTCTGCCCAGCCCTTCAGTAAAATGCAATTACAGGTAAAATTGTCTGAGCCTCAAAGCCAGCTATGAAGTGTTGTGCCTGCTCACAAGATCTCCCCAGTCCAGACCTGCGGCAATCCAGACACAGCCTGTTGAAAAGTGCTGGGTAGGTTCAGGTCCTCCCATTTCAGATCATCTGATGAAGCACTGGCAGGTTCTTTCACGTGTTGGTTCTTTCTTCTTTCCTATGTTTCTGTATTTTTTTTCTCCACTGAATTAACTATTCTAATGTTATGTGGAAGCCTGGAGTTAGGGTCATGTTAACATTTAGATACTGTCTGTGTTTCTGAAATTTGTAAGTTAGTAATAAAGAAAAACACTCAAAGGGATTTATCTGGTAAGATTTCTAGCAAGAAATGTATGCAGAGTTTTAAGTTAAGGATAAATGACTTCAGGTTTAAATTATCAAGTAAAAGTGTTTTTAAATGCATTTTATTAGATTTTAGTAGTTTCACAGAAGCAGTAATTGCAATATTCATATTTAGAAAATAAGGGCATGAATTGATTTTATCAGTGAATAACTTCTTACACAAGGAGGGTTCAGCCTAATCTAGTTCCTGAGCACAGGAACTTTTCCATTGATTGTCATGTAGAAGTTGCATTGGCTAGCACTTACCTGTTGGAATAGTCCTGGTACCACCAACTAATTTACTTGCATAACTGCTAATACGGAGGGAAGGATGGGACCTGGTTCCTTGCAACCACACATAAACCCAACCTGATAATTCAAAGCTGAAGGCAAAGAAGACAAGGAGTGTACATTCCTTCTGCTGTGGAAGAACTGCAGGTAAGTAAGAAATGTCACAAGAAATCAAAACATTTGTTTCTACTTTCTTAGAGTTTGTGGGGTTTAATAAGTAATAATAGAAATGAAAAGAGAACAGAGTTAAAATAAATATATGTATAAAATTCATGATTGATTAATTAGTGTACATGTCAAACATGATTGATTGAAAATTAATTGGATTTAATAACATTTTATATTTCAAGTGTAATTCAGCTGAAAACATTCACAGCCTTCTGTAGTGGTGATTCAGGTGAGAAGTAGTTTTTTACGACTGCAAAAAGATTTGGTTTTTATTACTCTTTTAATGAACTAGAGCGCATGCCATTTGAATTCCCACATCCATCACCCTGTCCATGGGCAAAAATGTGAATTTTGAGCTCCTAACAGAGAGCCTTTAAAGGAAAATTGGAGGCTAAAATTTCTCCAGCTGTCTTTGCAATTCTTGTTCATTGAGATTTGAAATCATCTAAAAAACTACACTCGAACCAAGGTCAGTTTGTAACAACACATTATATTAGACCTGTGCAGTACTCATTGCAAAGTGCTCACTTCATTTTATGTTAGTCTTTCCTACAAAACATGCAGAGGTGAAAGTATGCCCTTAATTTTAGTTCTTTTTATGTATGTGTTAAAGAAACCTATATAAAGCCAGTACTTGTCTGTGTCTGCATCTATAAAGAACAACATTTATAGGCATATAAACATAGGGAAGATGAGTCTGAGGCTCAAAATAACTACCGTTACATGTAAAATGGCTCCCATGACTTTAAGGGCTTTTGCCTCTAATACAGGTTTACTAGGTCAACAGCTGGAAGGTACCTGGGGTCTGTGGCTGGAAGGGGGTTATCAGGTAGCAAGATGCCACCTGTAAGCCAGCCTGAGCAAACCAAGTGTGCTGAGGGCTGCTGCAGAGCAGTGGGAGGAAACTCCTGGCTGTGTATGACAAGCTACAGTCAGCTTCAAAGCCCAAGAGCATTACACTGCTCCAAAGGATCATCTGCTGGGTGCTTGCAGGCCATGGTTTACACAGGCACCAAGACCAAATATGCTCCTGACAAAGGAAGAGAAAACCTGTTTGGAGAGGCTCCTACAAAGCAGTTTCTCTCTGCTGTGCTCACTTGGGCAGCGCTTGCTCTGAGTGCACTGGGCATTTCTCTGGGGGACCTCAGAGGAGCCAGGCCAGGGGTGCTGAGACTGGAGTGAGGGACCCTACAGTCAGGTGCTGCTGTATGCATTGGGGTGGACAAATTAAAAGATGGTCCTAGAAAGACAATCTTTTCTTTATCTTTACCATTCTTTTATGTTTGTATTTACAGCCTTTAAATATTCTGTATTCTGTCTCACTTGGTCTTCTTCCCGCCCTCCATCCATTCATTAATACATCCATCCATCCATCTGACCTCCAAAGGAAATGATTCCTTTCACTATCCCAGCACCGCTTTCTCATGCAGAACAAGGTCTGTAGGCAGGAATGAGCTGGGGATGGAAAATGTTCTCTCTTCTTTTGCCAGTTCTTACTTCCATTGTAGACACCTTTGGTTTCAGGATGGCCAAGACTAGGAAACCTGCAGCTGGTCTGTTCTGAGAGACACAGAGCCTTACCCCTACACAAATTCAGAGGGGCCAGTTGTCCCATTTCTCAGGAAGAACATTGCAGACAACTATTTCACTTGGTAAGACAGCCTGGTTTGTGCCTGAGTGCTAGGGAGCATCCCTAGGCTGTGTACCCGGCTAAATTGGTAGCACAATTCCAGCATTGTTTTGGAACAAAACAGCTAACCCACCCCAACCAGTCACTGAACAAAGTTCAGGAGGCATTCCCAATCAGTCATTTCAGTGCAAGCATCCTGTTGCTTCAGTGCTGGCCTTAGCACCAGCACTGGGCATGTCCCATGTACCAGCACAGACACAGCCCCTGACCTCACAGAACAACCTATCTGCTCCATGGCTACCCTTGTAAGAAAAAACACGGTCGTGAGGAGGCACTAGAGGAGCACCTGTGAGGTGTGGGAGCAATGCAGACTGATGGGAAATTCACAACTGTTTCAGGAACCGCTGATGACGTGCTGAGGAAGAATGTGGAAGTGATGTTTACACTGGGCAAGACTGCTGGAGTGCTCAGTGCTGGAAATAGGGGCATCAGCAGTGGAGTGGCTGTGGTTCATTCAGAATTGTGCCTTTCTTAGAGAGGAGACCTCACCTGCACACCTTGCTCAGAGGCTGGACGGAGGTGGGTTTGCTCCTGCTCCATTTAACCAGTGATCAAATACATGGTGGAAGCAGTGAGCACTAGGCACATCCAGGCCTTGGCATCCTAGGCACTGCAGCACTACTGAAGTGAGCAAACCTGACTGTCTGGGTCACTTGTTCATTGATTTTTGCCAGAGAAAGATGATTTACAAAATGAGAAAAGCATTCTGCAGTGAGTGCTTATTTTGCAGTCAGAAGCATAAGCTGGAGCTCCAGACACAGTGCTATGCCAGGACCTGACAATGCAATAGTAGGAGTCATAAAAATAGCACAAAGGCATGAGCTAACCTGCTCTCAAGCCTCTTTTTTAAATGACTAATTTAATTCCTGATAGAGCATTTCTCACCTCCATTTCACTATTTTTGGGCTGTCTTGTTAAGTAATTAAATGTTGTTTCCTTTGGCTATTTGCTGCTAGAGTGATTTAAAAAAAAACAGATTGTGAATGAAGAACAACATGTGCCAGTTCTATCAAAAAAGGAGTCTCAGCTCACAGATTGGCAGAGTCACAGGAGGAGCTTGGGATGGAGCCAAGGAGGGGGCCAAACCCAAAATAGACCCTGGTCTGAATAGATGTGTAGTGATGCCTCTGGGACACACAGCTTGAACTTCTCTTTCTGCATACAGACCATCTACTTGCCTTGAACCTGCAGTGTTCCAGTTTGTACATGTTTGCAGTGAAGGAAGGAAGGGAGTGAGGAAAGAAGGAAGGGACAAAAGGAGGCAGGGAGAAGAAAGGAGGGAGGGAGAGAGAAAGCAAGGAAGCAAGAGAGGAAGGGAATGATAGGGAGGGGGAGAGGAAGAGAGGGAGGATAAGCAAATGGCCATGTGCTACTGCAGGGACAGAATAGCTTCTGCATTAGCACGCTGCTATTTCAGATAACTGCTGTTACAGAGAAAACCTTCCCTCCAACATCATCAAACAAATGTTTTCTTGCATCTTTTCATTGCTCCTCAAAATCGCTCTAATGAACTCCCACAAAGCATATGCAGTGAACATCTTGCTTTCTCCCTTTCCTGTATCTGTGAGCTATTCCAGACCCATCCCACTAATGCCTCTACCAGCTTTCCTGATACCCTAAATTTCTGTTTGTCACCACTGTGTGATTAAGGCTGGCCACCTCCAGGGTCTTTGGTGAGCTTCGCATTCTTGTTCTCACCTCAGTGAGCCTTCAGCATATTTGATGGTTCCTCTGTGTATGCTTCATTGGCTCTAGGCTTTTCTGAGGCTCCTGCCACCTCTCTGAACACACCAATATGATGGCTCTGATTATCTCATCCACCATCTTGCAGCCTTTGTCCCTCTGTTTTCCAACCCGACTTCTTCAAGTTAATCTAAACAGTACAATCTAAGTCCTTTGGAGCAGGTCTTTTTCTTTGGACAAATCCCTGAGCCACTGTGGCATCATTTTGATGCCGCATCAACTGCACACACACCAGGCAACACTCTGCAAAAGCAGCAAGGACTACAGCTGCTCTATATGCTCTGACTAGGGCTTTGATGGCTTCTCCATGAGACTGCCTTCATGTCACGAAGATCAACCCAACCTACATCACGTTAGCTGTGAGACTAGACTCTACATTGTCTGTCCAATGAAACAAGACAATGCTTTATGCCACTGCAGGCATGTCAGGACCTGAGGACCTCTTGAGGTGCCACATGATCTAAAAATTGTATACAAAAGGGCTGTATCTGTAATGGTCAATGAAGGCAGGCCAGCTGGCCCAGAGTGACCTACAGGTAGATCTCTTAGCCACCAGAACTGTAGCTGTTTGCAAACTACCCTTGATAAATAACTAAAGCTAGTACAGACAGCCAGGTTGCTGTGCTCAGGGATGTTCCCTGTCCTGTTTCATTTCCTAGGAGAGGTATAGCCATGCTTCCTTTGCTATTGTGTATTACAGAGTTATTCAGGAAGATACTCCCTTCCTCAGCTCCCCATAGCTTCCCATCACAGAGTCACACTCTCTTATCTTCCAGCTCCCTCTCATCTGCATGTTTTTGTCTCCAAACCCTTCATTCTTTGTGTGAACGATGCTATTTTCCATTCCGCATCCTCTCCCAAGTACTATTCACCTGTCTTCATCTTCCAGGCCTCTACTACCCCCTTATTTACCATTTCTTCAAGAATACTCATGGTGCTGCTCTAAGGGTAACTTTCAGCATGTGCTCCTACCTCCTGCACAGGTGTCAGAATCTGAGAGTAGCTCACTGGGAACCTGGAAAAGGTGCCAGCTGTAATGATTTGGAGAAGGCCTGCGCACTACAAGCTTTTCTGGTCAACAGCTCCGTCTTTGTTTATTTCAAATTCAAGGCTGTTTCTGATGCTCTGTTGCAGGAATGAACCTTGCCTTATGCATGATCTGCTTTTAAATTTCCAGCAATATGTGAACATAGCTGGACCAATAGTTAGCACTTCTACAGAGATGGAGATGCCTTAATGGACATGTGTCATGCCAATGCTTCAGGAACACGTGTGAGCTTCTGTCGCTGGTGGGTCCCAATGAACCCCATCACACAGCCTTGTAAACCAGGCATGACCTTCCCACTGACTTCCTCTGCTCCACATAGCAATAAGGCACTGACCCTTCAGAGCAGTTTAACTTCAAATGAATAAACCAGACCTGAGTTATAAGGACTTCCTTGCAAAAGGGAATTTCACATTTCATCTGTTACAGATGAAGTAAACAGTTACGGCCCCAGGCAGTCTGCAGTGGCTCTCCAGGAGCCACACAGCATGTGCTCAGTCCTGGGCAGCAGGTCTCGCACTGGTGTCCTCCTGGCTGGAAGACCTGCTGCTCCCCCATCCAACAGCTGGGGTACTGTGATTTGTAGCAGTTTCTTCAAGGTGCGCAATTAAAATCTCACAACACACAAATGGATTAGGTCTTCTCTTCAAGAACCATTACTCCAACTTTAAACATTGAATGAGACAGCATCTGAAAATAGATGCAAAAAAATTACGTGTTTTCTTAGAAAGTTTAACTTCTCTTTGATGAAAAAGAGAGGGTGCAGTAAAAAGGAAGCCTAATGCTTCCATTTTATTGCCTACCTTGGTCCCAACACTCAAGAGCAGCTCCATAAATTAGAAGAGAAGTGAGTATCACTGGAAAAATCATTACAGAATAATGAAAATAACTTTAAAATTAAATGTACTGCATTTGGACAAAGTTCTAAAGTAGAAACCAACAAATTAGCACTGCCCTTATTTTTAAAATTTGGTTTATACAGTGGTATGAAGAAAAGGACAATCTGAAATGCTTGACAATTCATCCCAGTTGAAATCTGTTGTTCAGAAAACTGTGGCTGGGGGGGTTGGAATCGAGCTCATCTTGAGGAGAGTTACAAAATATTTCACTAGTTTTGCTTAATCGGGTATTGCTGAGATTTGTGATGGGGTGATTGACTTCTGTGAATGTTATAGCAGTTCTTCTGGGTTAGTGTCCCTGCACATCCACCTTGTCTAATGATTCATATATAGTTATTTCAGCCATTTCTAGTGAATCAGTGTTATGGATGGGGTACAAACTGCTAACATCCACTCATGAAGCCATCTTGAACAGCCATCTTGAGTAAAGAAATGGCTAATTGCTAGTTGATTTCTCTGCATTCAGAGAAATAGAGCTTCATTAGTCTCAGCAAGTAAACAGAATGGCTCAACATTAAAACCTCATGGTAGGATCATTTGCTTCTCCTAACAGAAATAATCTTTAGCTGACCAGATTTTGTCTGAACATTTGTGTCATAGTGGGATAATGCTGGTTAGCGCTATTACCTAAACACACTTCATTTGCAGTGTCCCATATTCACTGCCCCTTTCATAGGCCTCTATTTCACAGAAAAGCAGGTGAAGCACCCAACATCTGTGCAGAAACCAGCATCAGCCCTGTGAATGAACCCCAGACCAGCAGTCAGAGCTGATGCCTGTGCTTTGTACTTGGAAATTATAGCAGGATGATTCTCTTGGAGCTAGTGTCCCTGGAAAAATCTGGACTTAATCACAAGTTAATTGAATTAATTGAACGGGCTTCATTTTGAGGTCAGTCAGTATAAGATGGAAATACCTATATGAGAATTTGCTCAGTATGTATCTTTGGAGGACTTAAGAGTAATGCATTCACAGTCATATCCCAGAGCAGAGGACCTGCATTGATTTTTTCATCTACCCATCCATTTAATTGATCCAAATGTGGCTTCATAGCTGCATAATATTCTTCAGGTTACAGTTCACTTTCTTTATTCACCTTATGGCCCTCTTGACACAGTGCAAGCTCTTTCTGAGCAGACTCATCATTAAATACAAGCACCATCTATTTCATTGGGGTCTGTATTTGTTTCACAACCTCAGAGAATTGCTGGAGAAATTATTGCTAGCAGATACGACTGCAGAGACCGTCCCTGGGGTAGCTTTCTGAGCATGGCTCCTTGGAAGGTTCCCGTTAACCACCTGTAGCTCAGGACCAGGTCTGGAACTCATCATCACAACTCCCATCCACTTTCAAAACTTGTTCTTTTTTTTTCTTCTATATAACTTGTTTTTAATAAGGCACAGTTACAAAATTGCTTGGTTTATGTTCCTAGGGGCTGCCAAAGATTTGAGCAAATCAGGAGGGGAAGGTGAATTTTATCCAAAGGCAATCCATAACCCCCTCCCCAGACCAGTTCACACTGACAGCTTACTACAGGGATATATATGTTTTCTCAAACAAATTAAGAAAAAGCTCATGGTATGAAATGAAGGGCAGTGTGGTCCTCCCACATCCATTCTCTCTATTAAGAACAGGAGGATAGTGGCAGGTAAACCTGGCCAACATCAATGGACAGTGTTCACACAGGGAAAACACTGCAGGGATTCACTCCTCTGGTACAAATACCTCTGCCTCTAGATTGGTTTCCTTTTGTTTAATATTTCTGAAGAAACAGTTTAGAACATTAAAAATCTGCTATTGGAACTTAGCCAAAGTTCCCCAACATTTTTTTGACACAGCACATCAAAGTGCTGATAGGAAAGACATGGAATATTTGAGGACGATTGATCACCCATGAATAAAAACTGCTTTAGCTATCTAAAAGAAGTGCTGTGAATGCTGCATTTCAGCAAAAGCACTAGTAGGGGGGACCCCAGGGTTGCTACTCAGATGGGGCATCAAACATGTCCCACTGCAAGCACTCTCTGGGGGCCTCCCTGCAAGGAAGCTCTCCCCTGCAGCTAAGCAATATTCAGTGGCCTCATGTCTCTTCCTGGACTATATTAATGCACAGGAAACCTCTAAGCAAACATCTGTCTTTGGTGGTTCTTCAGTGTTAATTCACCAATATTACATTTGCCAAGGAAACAAAAAAAATCACAAGAACAGTTAATACTGGAAAACACAAGCTAATTCCAAGTAACTGCAGCAACAGCAGCAACTGGGGCAATTCTAGGATGGTGCAGCCAAAGCACTTTACTTGATGGAGCAGTTGTCAGAAAACAGAAAGAGAGAAGCACATGATTCAGCTGCACCACCATCAAATAGTTTTATTTTGCAGTTGAAAGTAATGTTTAACACTTTGTGATAAGCACTATCGCAGTAACTATGGGAAATTTCTCTTAACAGACACAGAAAAAGTCTAGAAGCTGAAGCAAACCTGGGTAGAGAAAAGGAGCTCCCAAAGTAGAAGTTAATTATCCACTATGCATATATAAAATATTGCCCACTAGGACATTGTCATTCTAATTTTTGCAGACTATTTTGCCTCTCCTCTGACTTCTCTGAGTGCTCTCCTTTGCCACTGCAGGGATTATTGTGCTAATAAAAAAGCTTGCCGTTCTTGATGGAGTCCTTGAGTAGATGTCTGTTTCTAATTGTTTTCTTATTGTTGGCTTTGAACTCCACATCTTTTGTGCTGATGTGTGCCTTTAAAGCCCTTCTTTGGGAATATAGCATTACTAATGTGAGATGTTGATCAGCCCCCATGGCAGGATGTTTATATGTGGAGGAATGTTTTGATCTGTGGCTATAGTCTGAGTCTGGATCTTGCCTGGGTTAGTTTGGATGCTGTTCTGTTTGATTGGGTCAGATTGCCTTCACTGTGTCTTGGGATTTCTCCATAAGTTTAATTTCTTTGATTTATCAATGGCCAGTGAATCACATTTTTCCCCACTTTCACAGATTGTATGGCAAATGCTATGTTGTCAGCAATTCCTATTTAATATAGAGAGATTTTCAAATTTATGAGCAGCCCTATTACCCTTGCTCAGTTGAATTAATAGCAGATGCCCCTGAATTTGATGTGTTTAAACTTTACTTTGTTAAAAGTAACAAATAGCATTTGTTACTTCTGATTAAATACAGCGCAGTCCTTGGGACATGCACAGTACTTACATTTGAGTGTTACCAAGCAACATCACATGATTTTTATATCTGTGATAGTCACAAGGGGCTGTGAGGTGCTGGCTCAAAAGCAAACTTCCTGCTGCTGTGCTGAAAAAAGGGAAAAGAAAAAGAAAAAAAAATTGTTTCAGATTTGCCATGCTGGCTCACACTGTGGTCCGTCCGGTCTGATCCGGTCTCCCTTGTCCGGCACCAGCTGAGAGCTGCAGAGGGAGACTGAAACAAATAAACTAACAAAATCTGAGAGATATGTAGGCAATTTGCAGCACTATTTACAAGATCAGAGCACTTTTTGCTGATTTACAGGGATGTCCTGGGGCAGACAACAGTCGTTGCCTTTATTAAACTTTAAGGACAGCAGATTGAAAGGAGTTCAAGTGAGACGTATGGCAGTTTGGGTGGTTGACACAACCCTGGAAGGGGATGTGGCATTCCCCTTCTCGGCAGAGGAGGGACAGCTGGGCAAGGTCTGCTTGGGCAGTACGCAACTCCTACCATAGAAACATGTCACGGAAGTTGGACATGCTGCTCTCAGAGAGGCAATTCTCCTCGCAAGGGTTAATTAGCACTTTCATGATGAAGGGATAATGTACCAATGGATAGGCAGAGGAATTCAGCATACTAAGAGAATTGCTGCTACTGCTGGTCTCGGAAAAGGACCAGATGAAGGTATTCAGATGACTTATGCTGCTCATCCTGGACTTGCTGAAGGATGAAGGGTGAGATCCAGGATAACATTTTGGTACCTTCTTCTCAAGCAAGATGCATAGGCTGGAAAGATTGACCAGAAAATCCTGGCCTATGACCCTGAGTCCTGTCCCTCCACCAAGTGCCCTAATGACAAGATAATTTTTAATGGGATCCTGGCCGTAGAGGTTGTTCCGCTAAGATGATTTCAGCCCAGCAACTTGATCTCTCTTGAGAAGACTTTTCAATTCATTCCCTCTTAAAGTGGGGGCCCCAGAATTCATCTCCCTCTCACCCCTGCCCTGATCCACTAGACACCATCGCCACTTCATCTTTTACAAAGTCACCCTCATATATGCTGGACCAGCAAAAAGACCATAATTTTTAAGGGCATTCATATTTTTTGCAGGATCTTCACATGGGGCATGCCCAAGGTAGCATACATTGGTTGGTCCAGAAAGGGGCCTGATTGTGGGTTTAAACACAAGAATAATTTTGCCAAAGGAACCGGTTCTGTGCTTACATTTATTGATGACTCCATCCAGAGTGTTCAGTGCCTGTCAGTATCAGCTCTACACATTTGTGACAAGCATCTCAGCAATCTAAAGACAGAGTCTGCCTTTGGACATTTAAGAAAGAGAGTCTGAACCATTAGGGACTCATCATGGTCCTCTGAGCCATAGTTCCCGTGAGTTGCTCAGAAATGATACAGAACCAAGCAGGGTGCAGAGGTCTTCTTCAGTTAAGGTCCTGGAGCTGCTGCAAGAGCCAACAGGCTCTCATAAAACCCTTGTGAAGATAAAGACCTGGTCCCACAAGGCCCCTCATCACAACTTCTGTTCCAAAGACAGTGAACTCCATCCTTGAAACTCCTCTAAGTTGTCTGTATGCTGGTGCTGATGGTGGATTTTACAGTCTGTGGATGTGAAGATAAGCCAGGCTCTGCATTAACACTGTTGCTGCACCTTCTAATCCAGCAAACCATCTCCAGCTCTCTCGACCTCCAGAACAGGAACTTTCAAGCACAGTTCTCTGTTCTGTCAAGATTTTAGGAGTTTTCTAGACAAAAAGGGCGTGTCCTATGAGGAAATCCACATTCCAGCATTTTTGGAGTTCTTAGTGGTTTTCCAGGTATTTTTAACAGGTGTCCCAATAGTATATGGAGGTTTATAGCAACTAAGCAGCTAATTTTAAAAGAATGCCTTAATTCAATTTTCTTTTTCCTTTTTCACCATTAAAGTATCTTGGACACTGAGCGATAAAGATGTTTGCAATGTAGGGTATTCTAATAGCAATTTAATAAGCCTCAGATCAAGATACGAAAGAAAAAAAAAAAAAAAAAAGGGAACGTTAAAACACATAAATAAAATCAGCATATTCCAAGACATGTTTATCTGCTGTAAATCCATGTGACTCTGCGTTGCCAAGCAAATGTATATGTATAGCAATGAACAGCCTCACACACCGAAACACAGGCACTATAGAACTCAGATCAAGCCTTTAGTGCCTGCATTTTTCTCTATTTGAAGATCATTTAATACCAATAGTTAGAGGTTTCCAGCAGAACTGAATGACACAGTCCATGTTGAGTTGGGAAGACTGGGAAATGTCTATATGAACAACTTTCATACATTAATGCTATACACACAGCATTGAAAGCATGTAAGTCTGCGCAAATAGCATCTGGTTCTCAACACCATTACATCAAGTGACACCATTCAGCCATTAGTCCAAGCATTAATTCTTCTTCCAGTAGAAATCAGAGAACACCTGGGATGGGACAAATCCCGTAGGAACAATAAATGGCAAAAAAGCTTTAACTTCAAAATGTGTTTCAAGGCAAGATTTCCAAATGTGCCTAATGGCAGAAGCAAGTACCAACCATGAAATATCAAACACCTAGCAGGATGTTTGCGGGAGGCAGGTGCCAGGTCAGTTTGGGATTGTACAGGTGAAGACAACACATGCTTTAAAGGGTGTCCATTGAGGTGGATAGGACAAATGGAGGCAGAGGGGATCAGACTGGTGGCTGCCAACTCACAGCCCACAGCAGAGGTCCAGGTGGCAAGAACAATTTCTCTAGCTTACACTTGGACAAGATGCTTTTCAGACACAATCCTGATCTCCACAGGTATTCCCATGAGCTGCCGGGAAGTGCTTTGCCCTGAAGGGTGCCTGGGATGGAGGACTACTGGAACAGAGCAGGGCTCAGGCTCCATAGGACACAGCAGAGATTAAGCCAAACCAGAGAAGGAAAGGACATGGGTGGGAGTGGGAGAAAGCCAAACCTCCTTTTTGACTGGGTTTCATTTTCTTGTCAGGACAAAGTCCTGGTAGAGAAATGTTTTGTTCAACACAAAATACTGAGAATATTTTGTTCCATTGGCTGTGTGACAGCTGTAATCAGAGCTGAAGTGTTATGATGCCGATATGCAGACTGCATTGCTTTTTTCATTGTGGGCTTCAGGTCTTAGACTTGTACCTGAGGAATAGTTAGATTTGCCCCAGGTTTCCCTTTTCTTTGCTTGTATTAATTTCTATGTGATTGGCATGCCTCTTTTTTTTAAAAAATACACTCTCCCCCACATAGCTCCTGGGTAGGAGTAGGAATAGATATTTTTAACAAGCAGCATTTCTTTTTCAGAACTCTGACTTTTTCTAGAGTGATAAATAATGCTGTGAGTTTTATAGTGAGAATAAACCTAAATAAATAAAAATACCCATAATTTGTGCAGGGACATGGGTAAGAATAGTACCTGGCCACAACAAAGGCAATAGGAGACCCTATTTCAATAACACAGAAACCTGGCCACTTTCTGTGGTGCTTTCCCATTGTACTTCTGCATCATCTACTATCAATCCCTAATCTAGATAAGGGATATCAAAGGATACATACCTGTCTTTCCCCTTTAGTACTAGTTTTGGACCCATTATCTATGAACCTGGCTAATTCCTATTTGAATCTGCTTTGGTAAAGTAGCTCCAAAACCTCCTGGGACAACAAAATCGAAGAAATTGCTCGACCTGCCATGCTTTATGGGTGCTCTGTTCCATCCTTTGGGTAATCTTTCCATGCTGCAAATTCCCTTTCATAGCCTTCTTAGTGTTTCTGTTGATCTGCACACAGATTTTGTTGTGTGCCTTTGTTATCTTTTTGCATGAAGATGCATGCTGGTAAGTTTAGGAGTGCAGACAGCATGCAGAATGGACAGGACATTCATCTTTTAATAATCATGTCACCTTCTAGGAGCTTCACACCTTCTATATTCTCATATCATGTCCTCACTGAACAGCGTGTTACAGGTCTACATACTCAGTCCTGCCCCCCAGCTCACTGGGCCACATGCACAGCAATACACTCACACCTGCATCCCTTGCTGCCCAGTCAAATGGAGACAGGCATAGATGCTCTAACATTTCTACCTGAAACTTGTGAAATTCCAAGAGGTTTAGGTAGTTTGCTTTCTTAAAAAGTGATTTTGCATCTGTTTCAGGCACATGCGCAGCAAAACCAATAATGAATCTTACAAACCAGACCACTGAAAAGTTATGAAGACTACAAGATGAGTCAGTGCATTGTCCCCTGGCACTCCTCAGCACTTTGCAGTGGGAAAATGACATCACTGGTCAAAAGAAAAACTGGTTCTCCAGATGTGTGAATGATATCAAGGAGTTTTGTTCTCCCCTTATTAATATTCTTTAGCTGCATGAGTTTGCCTACTTCAAACATGCACAGGTAATAAAACATGTATGATGATGTATGCCTATAGTTTTAACATTCTAAGGATTTCTATTTTTTGTACTATGTTTTAGAGATACAGTTACTGTGCTTGATTTGTTGCTGTATCTCTACGGTTAGAAAAGAACTGCTGGAAAATGGTGGTGCAATAAAGACGACATTTGGAGAAACTGGATTCAAAAAAAGGTATGGTTTACAGGAGAGTTTCAATGAGGAATCTGATTAGTTCGTGATTTATGTTTTTAAAGGTGAATTAATTCAAAGTATTTAGAGAGGGGTTTGTGCCCCAAAGGTCCTCTTCGGACTTAATATGGCCTTCTTATTTGCTGGAATAGTCCGAAAGAAAGAAGTGATATATTATTTGCTGGAATAGTCCTTCTTATTTGCTGGAATAGTCCTAAAGAAAGAAGGGATATATCACAACCATAACTGAAGGAAAGCTGGATGATATAAACAAAGAATTATCAGGAAAACTGGACCGGTGTTACCTGTCTAATAAATTATTTTTTGGCAAAAATCTCATAAACATTAATTTTAATGTCTACATCCTCTATTTTTTTCTTCCTAGCAATAGAGCTTTACAGCTGTACCCTCAACAATAATCCCTATTGATTGTCACTCACAGTTGTTTGGCTTCAGTCCCTAACCTGTCAAAACTAAGCCTGTGTGTCAGTGTGGGGGGAATAAGGGAAAAAGACAGATCATTTTGTGAAAAGGTGTACAAAGAAACAGCCACAACTTTTTACCCCTGAGAGAGCAGAGAACTGTAAGAAAATGCTGTTTCAATTTAATATTCAGAAGCGAGGTCCAATGGATCTAATTTGGGCCATGTCGCTCAGCTGTCAGCCTTAGAGAGGCAGTGATACTCCCTTTGGACTCAGCCAGGAGGAACAGGCACAAGCCTACAAAACAGGGAGGGTCAGTCACCCTCCAAAGGTGCCTATTTCTGTCCCATGACTGTGAAGGGAACTCATCTACAAATTTTAGGTGCAGCACACTCTCAGACTTACAGCTTTACTTAAAATGAAATCCAACCAAAAGTTATCTGCAGCACACATATACACACTGGCCACAGTCTGCATCATGAGGGAAGAATCGTAGGTCACAAAGATGACAGAACTATTCCAAAACTATGAATCACATAGTTTAGTGCATGACTGCTTTTTTGTATCCCATGGTAGTGTCTTGGCAGGTGGAGAGATGGATATATGCAGGTGAGCTGCTGGAAAAGTACAGAGCTGCCCCTAGTCACATCTGGCCTTAACAGGTTCAGTATGAATAACACATGGACTGTGCAAGAGAGCTGAGCGAGAAGTTCAGCATCCTCCAAGTAAAGCCCACAAGCAAAGGCCAGAAATGATGTCAGATGCCTCAGTTTTCCTTTCCCATTTCATTTTTTTTCCTCAGACGTAAAGTTTTTCAGAGCTGCCAGCTGGCGTATGCCAAAAAAATTCCTAATTTTGTTCAAAGAAAATGTTTTTATTTGTGCCATGAAAACCGCATTTTTAGCAGCACTGAAGAACTTGGCCTTGAGACCAAATTATGAAAATACCTTCTTGTCCTTGCCACATCTGTTCAAGTTCTAGCAAATCACTTCAGGATTCCAGAGGTTTGGATGTTCAAGGATGAGTGATGCAGAAATGCTAATTAATACATGTACTTATAACAATTCTTATCACTGCTCCTTGCAATTGCATCAGAAATGCAGAATTATTTTCTTTGCAAAGGCAGCTCTGGATCACGTTTTTTAGTTACAAAATATAACACAAACTAATTATATATTGAAGAAGTTAATCAGGCTTAGTTGTACAAAACTTACAAAACTTACAGACTTTAAAAAAAGATTGCTATAAAGATATTATTTAGTGCTTGAATGACAGATACTTGTTGATCTGCTTATCTTCTGGAAAAAAAGGCAATCTTAAAACTTTTGTTAATCAGTGGGTTTCACAGTAATGCAGACAGCTTACATATGTCAGTCGTAATCTACACTCAAGGATTTACAGAATCATAGAATCAGCTAGGTAGGAAAAGACCTTTTATATCATCAGGTCCAACCATTACCCCAGGGCTGCTAAGTCCACCACTAAACCATGTCACTGAGGGCCTCATCTACACAGTTTTTGAACGCTTTCAGGGATGGTGATTCCACCACTTTCTTGGGAAGCCTGTTCCAGTGCCTGAGCACCCTTTTGGTGAAGAAATTTTTCCTAATACCCAAGGATATTGCAAAACTGCAGAGGTTCCATTTGAGTTCTACCAAGATGGTCAAGGGAGCCAGAGATCATGGCCTACAAAGAAAGGCTGAGGACTTTGGGCTTCCTTTACTTGTAAAGGAAAGGCAAAGATGGGGGTCTAATATCCCTATTTGAAGGGTCAGTTACAAAGAAGACGGACAAATTCTTCTTGATAGTGGCAAATGTCTAAAAAGGGATAAGGCCACAGATTGTAGCTCAGCAATTTCAGGCTGAGCATTAGGAAAAACTCATCCACCTGGAGGGTAGTTGTCGTGGTTTAAGCCATAAATCAGCCACGCAGTTTGTTCACTCACTTCCCCCTTTTTCTTCCCTCTGCTCCTG
>JAOEHY010013221.1:0-18626 GCA_025447955.1 Psilopsiagon aurifrons | reverse complement strand
CTCCTTCCCATCCCTCCAGGAGCAGAGGGAAGAAAAAGGGGGAAGTGAGTGAACAAACTGGGTGGCTGATTTATGGCCTGAACCACGACAAATGTGAAGCCTATCGTGCATTAGGATGTGAAATCAGGGCAGAAGCATTTCTGAAGCTGCCCTCTCTTAGGAAGAGTGTTTAGCTATAAATTAATATAGCAAGTGAATAAGCAGCCAGGTTAAGTGGGCTGTAGACCCCAAATGGGCTGTAGACCCCAAATCAGGGTCTCAGGATAAACCATTGTCGTTAGGGGAAGAGCTTTTTCTCCTAGTTTTGGGTTTGTACTGCCAGGTGCTAGCTGCTGAGAGGTGATGCAGTGTAGGATTTAGGTTGTGCACCCAGAGATGTAGCCCCATGGGTTGTGCCCCCCTCTCAGCTGGATGTCACGCAGGACTACTCTCCATGCTCCTGAGTGCAGAGGGGATTCTGCAGTGCTGGTGTGCAAGTTGGATGGGAAGATTCCTCCAAAACTCTTTGTCACCTGCAGGTGCCACCCCAACATGATGGCACTCAGGGTACATCTCTACCAACAACCAACCCGAAAAGCCATGCAGTTCCAGGGATACGGGAGACAGGAGTTGTTCAGGAGGGGGCACTTGCTGACATTCATCTTTCCTAGGGTATACAGAGTAATCAATCTGTATTGTTTGTGATGGTCCAGGTTTGAGAGATACTCTGGAATATTCTATACTAACACATTGCGGCGCTCTGTATTGCCTGGTGGGCTTACTTTTTGGAAACTTCTGGAGTGAATGAAGTGCTAATTGGAATAGGTGTTTGTAAGTGGTGAGCTTTGTGGACTATGCAGGGAAAGGTCTGATTATCTTCCTGAACTGAATAAATGTAGCTACCTAAATGTAGCTCTTTGTACTTGCTGGTTTAGAGACAGAATGAACAATTTTCTGGTTTATGGACTGCAGTTCTTTAAGTACTTTAGTTAAAGCTCTTGGCATAGTTTTTAATCACAAACACCAAAGTTCATTAAATTCATACATATGTATGAATAGAAACTTCTGAGCCATGGTGATGGCAGGAGAGTGTGTTTTGGGCTGGTTTTGGTTTGGTTGCCTATTGTTTTTCACTGCTTTTGAGCAAAGGACAATTCAGGAAGAAAACTCGTATTTTTTCTGTAGAGCATTAGAAAAGCAGTGCAAAAATTCAGGTGGTTTCGTGACAGCAGTGGCCCTAATTTACTGGGAGGGAAGGATAGAAGGATGCCAATGGCCTGCTCTCACTCCTGCTGGGTCTCCTGCTGCTGTAGCTGTGGTTCTGAGGCTGCTCAGAACCTTTTTTCCAACTTAGAGAAGTTGGAAGTGCTCTTGCCATAGGTCAGGATTTGGCTTTCATGTTTTAGTTACTCCTTCCTGCTTCCACATCTACAGCATCTCTGGGAGGGCCACCAGGCTGTCCCTTGGGGGTACAGCAATCCTGGGGCACAGAGTTAAAGAGAAGCGTCACAGAGGTTGGATTCTCAATCTTCCTGCATTGCAGGGAATTGCTGCTGCGGGCCTGTCACTGCAGTGACAGCACACTGCTGAGGCTGCTGCAGGCTCTGGAGAACCCGGGGGATTACTGTTTGTCAGTACACTGGAGCTGTCCCTTGAGGCCAGAGCGCATAGTGCTCTGCTCTTCTCTGGCGCCATCTTCTCCTTGGGTTTATCCAGGCCTTTTACTTAAATAAATTATGTTTTTTTAAAGTGTAATCACTAAAACCCCTTCCTCTCTGCCCTTTCAACTTGTAGTGCTGTCATGTTTGATAGGTCATCTTTTCATCTTTAAGCTTGTAGAAGGAGAAAACAGAGCAGGTTGGCAAGTGGCCCGCAGCAGAAAGCCCTGTCACTCTTTCTCCACATACCCTTTCTTGCTTATTGTTTCAGGTTAAATATCTTCTATTTTAAAAATACAGCAGTTCGTCTGTGGAAGAGCAACATCTCTATGGATCAGTTTGCACCCTTATATGTTTTAATTCTCTGAGAGGAGCAGCCACCCATCTCAGACATGGATGTTTGGGAAGTTCCTGAGCAGGATTGGAAGGTGGTGCTCCAAGTCCCTGTGTCTGCATGAGTGGGAGCTGGTATTTGTGCACTGGTGTTCCCCCAGCTGTTTAAAAGAGATACATTTATACCTTGTAAGCAAAACTTCTCCTTATTGATTAACTGAACTGGCAGGGTGACTTACTGCCATAGGGGCACTAAAGGCAGGAAAGGACAAACCATCATTTTTAGATTGGCTATCATTCAGTGCTAACTGCTTATGTTACTGTATCTTGACAATATATTTTAAAGAAATTGCTGTGAGTGAGGTGCCAGCTATGGAGATGAATGTGCAATCGTGTCATTGCTCTTAGAAATGCTGAGTAAAATAATCTGGGACCTTGAAGGCTGGACAGAGTGTGCCTGTGCTGGCTCCAGAAGGGTGATGGTCTATGCAGAGCTTATGGGTACTTATTCAAATGGTGGGGAGAAGCTGTTGCTCCGAGGGAGAGGCTGGTGCTGAGCAGGAGACCTTTGGACTGCCCATCCATGGGCTCGGGGTATAGGTGATGTTTGAGTCTTGGCCCCTCCTGGGGCTGTTTCTATCTAGAAGGTGCACTGGATTTTCCTTTGGGAGTAATGGCTAATTAAAAAGGCTCACTGTTTCGATGGCAGCTGTGAACGTTGAAGGTGATGTTCGGCTCTGACATGACAGATGAAGAAACAGCCTTGAGAGTCCTTGAGTCTAATAGACATGATGCATAGCACAGCCATGGGAATTCTCTCCAAGTCCTCTATTAGTCATGAGACTAGGCAGCCTGCCTTGCGTCTGCAACCTTTTTAGCAACAATTACAGCAAATATCCTAGGTGTCAAGGGGACAACAGAGGGAAAGGACTCTTTTGGAGACTTACGGAAATGCACTGTGAAGTAAATCTCTAATGAGCTCAGTTGTCCCTGGGCAAGTCCAAAGCCTTCTCTAACTTTGAGCTCCATGGTGCTGTACCAAGAAACTTTTCCCCTTCACACCAAAGCTTCCCTCCAAGCAAGGAGAAACATGGAGAGTGACATCCTCATTAGCTGACGTGCGCTTTTCTACTTACGCCTCTGCAGTTCTGGGCCTGGATTTCTGCTGCAGCAGCGGTATACAGAAAGAGCGTAGTGGCTAAGACAGAAATGTGCCTGCAGCTGTGCCTGTCCTTGCCTTTGTGAAATGAATTTAGAGACTTCCAGTAGAGATCATAGCATGTTGCAGCCACATACCCTGGCTTGAATGTTTGGATCGTTATCGGTACAGAGATTCAGCACTAATGGATTGAGGAAAAGACATTATTTGTACTTGCAAAGGGCTGCATATGCAGTTAGAATGTCTAATCAGGCATCGCTGCTGGTTTCTGAGGGACAAGCAGGTGCTTTGGGTTGGGCTTCAGTACAAAGTGTTTGGTATGTCTATATGTTTATATGTATGCTAATGAGTTGTCCACTGTGAGTAACTGGCACTGTGAGACACCTCAGCAGAGGTGTCAAAAGTGGAGCTGCTGAGACATGTAAGGTAGAGGTTGAGTAGCAAACTATGCCAGCTGGTGAAAGAGAGGCAAAGGAAAGAGGGGAAAAAGAGGAAGACAAAGTTCTGAGCTACATAGAATGGGAAAATGGAGAATGAAAGATTCAATCCACTGCAAAACAGCAGCACTTGTCTCAGAGGTAGGCTTAAAAACAAGAGCAGTGGGAAGCTGCAAAGGAAGAGATTCAGGATAGATCTGGTGGTCCTGAGGGCACTTGGGATGTAGAGGAGGCTAAGAATGAGATGTTCATATCCAGCAGAGATGGCGCAAATCAGACTGAAGCTGATCCTTGATGGAGATGAGAAATTCTTGGCAATGATGCTGCACATTCAGATGGGGGATGAAAAAAAACAGGGAAGAAATGGGGCCGTGCTTGACCTTCTGCATCAATTCCTAACAGGCAGCTATACACAGTGGTGCTAAATTGTTGGCTGTCTTATCACTGAGGCCATGGAATAGGTATATACACAGGCTACAACTGTCCCTCCTGTTTTAGGGAGGGTAGTGTAGTGAAACCAGTGCAGCCTGTGCTCTGTTGTACCTAAATGAAGAGTGCTGTCAGCCAGCAGCTTTCTGGAAGAAAAGATGGCACCTTTGGCAAAAAAAAACACCTCGTGGGAGCTGTTAAATTTTCCATTGCTTTTGTATTATTAAACTTGTTTGAAGCTCTTCCAGGCTCTGTAGTTTGTGTGGAATTCCTAAAGCTAGCGAGCAGAAATACCTGGAGTGATGCTGAACCCCAGAGACAACATTTGCCACTAATTAGAAAAGGGCTGCACATCTGCCTACAAGGTTTAACCAAAACTCCTCCCAGATGTGTATTGCTGATCACATGCAGGCAAGCTTACGCACATCAATGCATTGGAGTTTGGAGCAGAGAATATGCATCAAAATAAGCATCCAGTTTCCGTGTTATTTACGTAGGTATGAAAAGGTAGGTAAAAACGTGTAACAGGAATGACAATGCACTGCGAATGCTGCACTACTATGTCTAAAAGAGAAAAGATATGTTATAAACATAAAAAGACTGGATGAGGCTATACTGCTTTGGCTCTCTTCCCCGTGATACCTTTGGGTTTGAATCAAGCCCATACTCAGATTTCCAGCCATGAAAATCATGGCTATTTAAAGAAGAGCAAATATTTTGGAGTATTAAAGACGCTTCAAATTTATTGTGTGCTTATTCTTATTGTAATGAAAAATGATTTTATTAGTTTAGCTGGTTCAAGTTTTTATTTGGAACATTCATGCTCTGAAAAATGAGGCTCTGCGGGAACTGACTCTAGGTGTATGAAGTCAAATTATTATGTTTTGAAACAAATGATATTTTAAGTAAAAAGGGCATATTTATTTAAAAAAAGGTCATATTTGTGTGAAAAATATTGTCAATTTTCCAGCCAGCACATCTTACAGTGCCTACAGTCTGTAAACTGGTGATTTATTTTGCCTAATTGAAGGTAAGAAGCATTTTTTGTTCTTGTTTCTGTTCTTGTTTCTGTAAAGTAAACTGGAAATCAGATTATGCTCCCTTCACTCAGCTTGCAAACAAACCTTTCTAGGGCTAGTTAGAGCAGACAGATTCCTTTTGTATATGTGGTATATGCTCCAAGATATATAGATATATATATGGTATATATGAGACATATATATGGTATATGTCTCTCAGTGCAGGGAGTCTGGCCACGCTGCTCCTGTGTCTGGAAGGAGAGTAAGAGTTCAGGCTTCTCCACCAAGGGAGAGGTTTCTCTGCATGTAGCCTCATAGGGCTTAACTTGCCTATATGGAATTTATTTGGTCACCTACATGTGTGTACCTAAATTGTACCCCTCTTTGGAGTCAGAAATCAAAATGGAGCCTTCCTTTTTTTATAATGCATTAGTAGATTCATTCTACTCATATGCATGTAAATGGTTGTTTCTCAGTGTAACACTGAAGCCTGTTACTCAAAATTAACACAGACTATGAACAATTAAAAAAAAAAAAAAAAGACTTTTGGATATATCTTTTATTTGACAGTGGTTTAGAATATCATACAGTAAACAAGATTTCTGTAAAAGTTAATTTATCCATAGTGGTGCGTTTCATAAAAATAGTTGCTCACTTACAGCCTTTCTGTGACTATTAATACATGGAATTATATTTATAGAGATAGAGCTGTACAGGGTAAATTCACAGCTAACACTACACAGAAATATTATTTGGAATGGGGTTTAGATGATGTGCTGTCTTCACAGGTTATCGATTACAGCCGCATAAAGCAATTACTGCACAAGGAGTAGCTGTGAACTGTGCAAATTAGAGTTTATGCAAGCATAATCTCAACTGTTTTTCAGATTTTATTGTTTGTTTTCTTTATACATAAAAATAAGATACTGGGATGTGCATCTACATTACAGAAGCATTGTCCAAAATCAGATTCAATAAATTAATGGCAAATTATATTGGATTCTAGTTCAGGGGATAAAGTTTTTTTTTTTTTTTTTTTTTTTCCCATTAAATAAGAGTTTTACAAACAGCTACATGGACTTGTGCTTTTTTCGAAATCATATTTTAAATGGAGTTTTCTTTCTAAAAGAAAAACTTGTTTGAAAGCTGCAAAATCCTTGACTTGAGGCTTTTCAAATAATTGGACAGGAAGAAACATGCCTATAAATTTCTCAGTCCAGTGCAATGTTTGAGACATACAGTAATGTGCTAATTTCTTGGAACAAAGCCAATCTCAGTCTAATTTTTCAGCAGAGCATGTGAGGAACTAAGATTGTTAGAAAACAGTAACTTTTAAATACAAATTTTTGACAGTACTTTCTTCATGACTTTTTTTTCTTATTTTTAAATTACCAATGTATTATTGCCCAGGATTTTGTTTTAATTTTGACAGACAAATAAGCATATGCACACTTACACAGACACGCACGCATCTTTTTGAAACAAGATAATGACTGTTTGACTGAACTCGGAGTTATTTCCTGTGAAGGCAGACTGGAATGTTTACCTGGCACTTAAGGCTTGAAATTCAAAACAGACAAGCAAGAAAGTTAAAAACAAAAGACCAAAAAAAAACAACCCCAAAACAAAACAAAAAAATGGACGTAGGGAAGAAATGATAACATGGAAACCATTTTGAAAATGGAAATATATCAAATTTACTGAACTAGGACACTGACAACTGTATTTCAGAAACCAGCCTAATTATTGTTAACGTGTGCCTGAAGGGCACCTGCTCTGCCAAACTGAGGGGATGGAAGATGAGAGCGTCCTAACTAAATGCAGATGGGTATGAAACATAGCACTGTTGGCAAGTGAAGCTATCATCTTCTGCAGGAAGGAAAGGCCTTTCCTTAAGGAAACTGCAGCTTTTTCTCTGTAGCACACTTCCCTTCATTGCAAGGGCCTTGCAGATGTCTGGGTTTTGAGCCTGACCAATTGGTTTGTCTGCTACTTCGCAGGATTTGGGGAACCTGTAATAAATCACTTTTGAGAGTAATTTGCAAATACAACGCCACCCTAACTCCTTTCCAATGTACAGAAACACGGTTTGTTCACAAAAAATGGCAGTAGAAATGGTATCACAGAAACTAATCCACTGGATTCCCCACTCCTCCCGTAGCGCCCAGTGAACTATGCTACAGGGTACCACGTGGACTATCCCAAAGTGTTAACAGTGGAGAGGTGTCATGGGTGTACAGTTCTGAACGATGCTTCAAAGAAACCCTTTAGCCCCTGTCTAGATATGTCGAGAACAATTTATTTACAACATTTTAGCTCCATGAAAAGATCCTCTCTCGGTTTCAGCTTGCTCCGTGCAGTTTTATTTAAGGCGATGTTCCAGTTTGTGATTGCTCTAACTTGTTCCAGTTTCTTGATATAAAGTTTGAATGAAATCCAAGTCCTTCATGCAGTGGGAAAAAAATGCTAAAGCTACACTGCACTATCCTTCTCTGATGTACTGTCCTTCATATTGTTTTGGTTTCTTCCATAGCTGCCAAAGTCCCTAAAATGGAACTGGGACTTTAGGGTCGATTTTAAATCTCTGTGTTGACTATATGCTTTTGAACTTATTAGATACTGTGCACATTGTCATGGAATTACACACTAATGTTTTCATTCCTCAATGCTTTGTGTATATGTGTGATAGTTAAAATAAATTAAAACAAACCAATGTGAGACAAAAACTAAGAAGAATGTTCTGCGTCAATTTGAGACAGTTAGAGGGCAACAGTCCCTTGCTTATCTGCTCATGGCAGAAGTACCAGACTTCAGGACGCTAGGTAGCTTATCTGAGCCAGGGATTTTCCACGGCCCTGGGGAGACCGTTGCCTTTCGAACTGTGGTGTTGGTGCTGCGAGTGCTAATGGAGTGGAGATGTCCCTTCCTGGAGAACTCGCTGGGTTTCCCATCAGGGTCCCTCTGGCTGTGGTCCATATCACTTCCAGGCGAGCTGCAGCGGTTGCTACTGTACGTCTTGGTAGCACCCATATCAAGCTTGACATGGTCGGGTGCTGCAGCTGGTTTCTTCTCACTGATATTTGCAGATTTGTGATCTTCTTTTTTGCTAAGAGATCCTCCTCTCTTGCTTTCCGGCTTCCTCAGCCTCCCAAACTGTTCATCACTGGTTCCAGCACACACGTGCTCTCTTGCGCCAGCCTCGATCATAAAGCTGTGTCCCACCACTTTGCTTTCTGAGGTGGGCCTGCCACCATCAGTGGTCTTATTTTTGCCTTCTGAATATCCTTTCCAAGAAGCCTCTTCATGCTTTGACCTGTCTACCTTTTTAGGACTTGCTGACCTTTCTCTTTCATCTCCTAACCTTTTCTTTTTGTGACCGTTCACTGAAAGCTCCTTTGGTTTCCTTACATCGCGTTCCCTCTTGATATCCCATGTTGGCTCTGGGCTTATCTGGTGAGAAGGGTCAGAGGGTGGGGCTATGTGTGATGAAGATAATGGTGAGATAATGTCATCGAGGGAAAGAGCTACTTCCGGCAGACCTGGGGAGGTGGCAGAGGGAGCACTCCAGGAGTTTGGTTCGTCTGTTGTAACAACAAAGAGAGGGGAGTTAAAGGCATATTCAGCAGCACAAAGTGTATATTGTATTCAGAGTAACATCAACACCCAAATCACATACCAGACTTAAACTCCTCTGCTTTAGGTGAGATGAAACTCCCAGTAAATGGGGAGAAAACCAAAGATGGTCTCCCTCCCTGTTGCCCCAAAATGCTCAGGAGAAGCAAGAACCACAGGGTTCTTACTGCAAACCCTGGTCTTCATTTCTTACAGATTCTGCTTTCCTCTGCCCATGTTAAATTATTCTTAAAATAATGCAGGCACGTGCTCACGAAATCAAATTGCCTCTTTTGTAGCCGTATAATGGATTTCTTAGCTGGGCAATATCAGTGCTGTCTCTGAGGACAAATGAGAAGGACTTCTTGCCATCTATTAAACATGTCCCTACAAGCATATAATAATTGACAAGAATTTGTAGCTCAGATAAGGTCATCATTGAATTCTGTCTCATATTTTTTCTAAACATATATAATATTGCAGTGTTTATGGCCCCACAATTCTTACAGGGTACTTACAAAGCTCTGCCTTTATATCATAGTGTCAGATGCTGAGTCTTTTGGCTGTGCATTTTGAATTTCTCCTGGTTACTTAGCCTCAACACAATACGGTTGGATTGTGCAGATCCTGTTTAATTTAGCTAAATAGACATCTCCTTTGCTAAATCATGATGATTTTCCTAATCCATTGGTACAAACCAGAATATTCTGAGATGCCATTCTCTTGCATACACAATTCTCATTTCTTTTGATTAACATCCCATCAGACAGCGAATTCATCATGAATAATGACAGCACAACTGTTCTTACCATCTACATAGAGGTTAGAGAAATCACTGAACTTGGCTAATGTCATTCCCTATTTAGCGCCATTGCCTTGCTCTGAACAGTATGAGCAATAATCTGTCAGAGATGAAGGACTAGCTCGGGAATCCATGGAGTCTAGGTGGGGCTCATGACAAGAGCTGCATATTCCACAGGGGAGAAAATGTTCCCTTCAAGCTGAAAAACAAACATGGACTTATGTGGGTCAGGACTAGTATCCCTCAGTGATACCAACTGTCCTTTAAAAGATGCATTTGTTTTTCTCAGTGCTATGGCTGCTTTTGAATTATCATGAAGATGCACATCATCCCAAAAAATGGAATGGGTTTTACTGCCCAGCCTGGGATCTGCAGCTTGCTTGACTGAGATGGCACTTTTAATAGCTTGATTGAGTGATTGCTGTTTGCACACAAAAATAGGAGAGACAATAGTGAGGTGGGTGACGTAAAGGCGGGGAGCAGCACGGTTAGCTGAGGAGCTATTTATTTTCCCAGATGGTGTTTGTCATATGCTTTTGCATAATGAGCATATGTGTGGAGAGGATTAGCATTTGAGAGGGGTAGAAAGTACAAGTTCTGTGTAAGGCAAATAAACTTTGAGCTGGGAATCTAAATGGGCTGAGGGTCTCAACTGAGTTTTTAAAAAAAACATCACACTTTCTTACCCTCCAGTTAAGGCTGAGTAATGTACCATCTGCTCCCTGCTTGGCACTCGAGCAAGGAAAGATAACAGGAAGGCTCATGCAAGTAGAGCGTTCAGCTCTTAGGAGCTTGCCTACAAAAAGCATTGGCTTTGATGGGTTTGGTTTTTACTTCTCCTCTTCAGCACCACCCTTTTAGCACAAGACCGCAGGCTGTGCCTGATAGGGGAGGCGCAGACCGACATCAGCTCTTTCAGATCTGAAATCCAGGGGATCTTGTTTTAGTCAATATGTGTATCAGGGACTATGCATTGGGTCCAAGTCACTTTGTCTGGTTCTCTAAAACTATCCCAGGACTCCACCAAGCAGCATGAAGCAGCCTGTGCACTTCAGTGGGGTGCCTGAGCTAGCACTGAACAACCAACCTTGGGTATTAGGAAATGAAGTTTGTCCTTTTTATGGCATTGCAACTTCACCCAAGGGTGGAGGTGATGCTGAGCATTGGCCTGACCAACATATTTGATTCAATTACAGTCTTATTTCTCAGTTGTCCACGAGATGGTATTTTTCACTGAATGGCAGTGAAGAGCAGAAGGCCATTATCAGATCTCTTGCAAGGCTCTGAGAGCATCTGAAAGTACTGAAACAGCTTGTTACTGGGAAGTATGAGCTGCACACCAGAAACCAGCAAGACATTTTCAGGTAACAAGATTGTCTCTGTGCAAAACGTGCCATTATGCTCAGATCAGCTGATTCTTGTCCAGCAAGGCAAGCCACTATTCAAAATCAGGGTGGCAAACACCTCTTGCAGCTCCTCCAAGGCATGAAGGGCAATATTGTACCAGCTATTTGTGGGACACTCAGGGAGGAGACCTGGGTGCAAGTGGCCTGCTGTTTTAGCCCCTAGAAACAAGATAACTGATTTATTAATGGTCTGTCCCCCTGCACAATTTCAAGTTTTATTCCCTTTCTATTTTCAGAGGCAAACCCGCTGAATATTGCAGTGAGAAACTGTAGTGGGTCAAAGCCTACTTCAGCAAAAGTGAATCACCATTACATGCAATGACATATAAATATTGTTATTTATAAATTGGGACACGTGATGTTACATGCATTAGTAGATTTCTTCCTCTGCCCCAGAAAACATGAAGAAAAAGATGACTTGGCCAACTAAGCATAAAGACTTGTAGCCACAGCACAAACAGAACCCCAGATGGGCCCCGGGAAGCATTCTGTGTAAAATACAGTGCCTGGCCTTGCTGGGAAGGAACCCATATGCGCTGTATTTCCAGTGGCTGGGAGGAAAAGCTGCCATGAAATAAAGCTAGCATTCATATTCTGTGACAGTACAGTACTTGCAAGTAAGAACTTGACAAAATGACTTTCTAGAATGTTTAAGTACCACCAATCTGAGACAGCCAAAACCCAGCCTAACCTGCTTTTTCTTTCAAATGAAATAAAATTGTGCAGAACTTCATCCTCAGCCTTGGTAGATGTTAATGTCAACGAGTCATTGTTGCAATATGCCACTGGCTAGTGAAGAGAATACTGATGTGAGGGTATGGCAGCTGACTTTCCTCTAATATTTGAACATTATGGGAAAATATAAAAATTACTCGAGTAGAGCAAAGTGCATTAATGTAAGTAATTTGTCGCTCAAAAGAAAAACCTTTTAAAGAGCTGTGTTCAAGCCATCAGGGTTCATTTGGCCTTGTTCAACCAGCACTAAAATGATTGCTTTTCCACAACAAATTCAGACAGGAGAAAAATGAAAAATTTTATTCTGTAAAGCAACTAAAGTAATGATTTCTTTTTATGCCTATTCTGCATTTTTATAGCTGTATTTTTGAGATATTAGTATTTTGGAATATTTTTTTCTATTGTTTTTAAGATTTATACAAAACCTATGTGTTAATTGTGAATATAACCTACTTTTAGCATCTGTTACCTCAAAACATGATGCAAACATACTAAACCATAGACATAGCAACAATTCTACTTCTTTCTCCCTTCACCTGTGGGAGAACAGGAGACAGTATTGAACTACTAATGGCCAAACAACTTCCAAGCAGAGGTGAAGAATATCGCATTCAGTTGAAACTGCTGGAAAGATTTTGGGGTAATGTAGTTCTAAATTTGTTTCTGACTTTGTCACTATGGGTATCATCCTTCCTGTGGGAGAAATTGCTTTTCAAAGGTATACATCTCACTGAAGGCTAATAGATGCCTTCCTCCCATCTTTGAAGGGAGAAAACCTTCCTTGACCTACAAATTTTGACAAGATAAATGAGCTGGGAGCAGCACCATAATCTGTCACTGTGATGGCATTTGATTTGGTGTAGTTTAGTAGATATTTGCTGGGTGGTTTTACCTTCCACAAGCTACTGTCACGCAGCTTGGTGGCACTTCTCCATGGTACATGTAAGAATGACTCACCTATGACCTGCATTTCATAACTCCCAGGCAAGGAGTAAATTGCTGACTAAGAGGCACCACACACATGAGATCTTGAGTGTGTGGGAGGATAAGTGGGAGATGAACACAGCCATTCTGGAGGTAGAATGGCAACGGAAAAACAACAGGAACAGAACTTTTCTGTCTAAAGAGTTTTTTTATTTGAGGTAAAACTGCCATGTACATGAACTGTTTTCTTTCCTATGTCAGCTTACACACGTTCAATGGAGTGGAAAGGAAGGTACTGCTTTTGTGTGCCTACTAGCTCCTCTCTTAACTGGAGTCCGGTGTTCTACTTGCATCCAATGCTGCTGATGGCTTGAACCACCAGCAAAAGAAACCTGTTTTAAGTGTTAATGGACAAGAGAGGTTTATCTGTCTCAGTTTCTGAGCATTGCCAAGGTACTAAGTCAGAAGGTAGAGCTTAGCCTCGTGATATGATTATTTAATTTCCTGCAGTACTTACGATTTCTTTACAGACGGCCCTTCTAAGATTCTGTCAAGTCTAGTCTTGCTGTGCCGACCCTCTCTGCCAAGATCTTAGGTCACAGGAGGTTAGACCTGAAATTTGTGACTAGTTTGTCCTTTTGTATCAAAATATTTAAAATAATTGCTTGGTAGTTTATCAAGAATGTGGGATCTTTCATCAGATAAAATTAACCATAAACAACTATTTTATTGAATACTTAATATTATCTTAAGAGTAAAAATGGCATAACATTTACGTAAGTACAATAAAATCTCAACGCCTTTTTAATTTCCAAATTATGTGAATAATGAACAATATATTAAAGCTCCGAATGCTTTCAGTAGTCTGAAACTTTTCCAGAAATGTCTTTTGTATCTTCCTAGAATTATTTTCCTGGGGAATCAAAGAGTTTTTGATTGAATAAAAAATATGGTGCTCTATTTTCTTTGTTCCTACTCTCTATTTTCTTTGTTCCTACTTTTTGTCTGAAATTATGTATTGCCAGATGCTCCTAATAATGAAAATGGGACGAATTGTCCCCTGGTGAGTATTCACTAATGTCAGCAGTGTTACACCAGAAATGCATTTGGCTCTTCCTCATTATAGCTTGACATGTCTGTGATGTTCCTGATTGCACTGGTCTCCTGCAGCTTGTCTTTACTGGTCTCTAAGGAGTGGGATTTTGGAATGTCTATCCTGGAGCTTCCACAACCCAGACATACAGCACCCTTCATCTTGAAATAAATGATTTGCTGAGGTTTTGACAGTTAGAAAAGCTCTTGGTACCTTCTGTCCAGCTGTCAGCCTCATGCAAACATGACATGATATTGTCACCCTTTGCCCCAGCCTCTCCTGGGAAGTGGGTGGCAATGGGCTCTTCCCCCATCTTACAGGCTGCCTATACTTCTGGCTTGGGCTTCTTCTAAATTTTCAGTAGTGCTACGGAAATGTTTTCTCACAAATTACACTTTGCTTAATGTTACACTTTGCTTGCCTCCCCTTCCACTGCCCTTATCCACGTTCAGATCCCTCAACTCCAATAGATCTGGAAATAAACATCAGTGTATTTAGGTGCCTTCTGCTGCAATTTAGTCCTTTGTTTCATTAGTCATCAAGGGCACATTCAAGTGGGATAACCTGTTCACCGTTAGCACTGCCCTTATCCTTTTTTTAAGCTATGCTGGGAGCGTGCTATGGGTGCAAAAATGTGATTCCTTAGACAGAAATGAGATACATGTTGTATACATTTACAAAAAAAATCCAAGTTATGCTCAAGTTATTTTAGCACATGAACTACTTTTGCCTTTCCTAAACATGCAGTTAAGTGATCTGTTTGGTACTGTGAAGTCTCATTTGCGAGGCAATGAAAACCTGATTTCTTGCTATCTTAATGTAACCACATTCATTATACTGCTTGCCTGTTTGTACTCAGTCTGTTTATAGTAGCTTGTAAAGCTTAAAGGTGGAATTTTTCTGCTTTCCAGGAATTGGGATTTTGGCTTTGCACATTTGTTTTTGCAAAGGTTGAGGATGATTTGGTCAGGTCAATAGGAGTGAGTTAACAAAGTCATAAAAGGCTACAGGAAAACAAATGTTTATCTGAGTTCCTGCAGCTTTTTACTTCTGCATTTTGTGTTTAGCATTTTCAGAAAAGTAGAGTGATTCATCAAGAAAGATTGATGTTTGGAGTATGAAACCATGCCAGGTGTAGCTGCTCTGTCATTTGGTCTTTCTATTTGTCACTGGTCTAATATTAGAAGAGGGGGGCACTACTACTACTGGGGGCTATTGGTGGCAAGAAATTAAGAGATGTGACTGGAAATATAGGGTGAGGAATACTTTCATCTCCTCTGTAAGCTTCAAATATTTCATTTTACATCCAGAAAATTCAGTCATTGACCTATTCCAGCACTGGGAAGCACAGCTCTACTTCCTCTTTTATTCAGTTCCCAGTGCCATTGATACTCTGATGCCCTACTTCTTTTCATGTTGCTAATCATTACTGATGAGCAGCAATTTAGTTCCTTTGGGTTCATTATAGCCATCTTCCATTATACACTTTACCTAGACATTAAATGGAAGATTCCCCAAATACTTTTACAGCAGAGATAGTGTTTATAGAGTCCTTGTGAGGGCTGTCTGATGAGAGTTTGAATGGTTGCATTTCAGGTAAATTTCACTTTCATCACCACTTCTGTACTCGGCATGGAGGTTTGTTAGAAAAAGTGCTTTAATGTTCAGAGATCTAATTTGAGAATTATTGAAACACACTTCAGAGAGAGCAGATTGTCAGTTATGCTTGGAAGACCAAATCTGCAGAAGCTCAGGAGATGATATTGCTTGGTTTTGGAGCTATGGGAACAGAGAGAATGGGAATATTTAAACTTGAGGCAGAGAGGGCAAAACTGCATATTGTAAGAAAAAAAAAAATAAAAACCATTTAGAAAAATACTGAATGTTTTCTTGAAACAAGAAAGTCACACACATTGATTTGTGTTGGCTTTAATCTGTAGAAAACCCTATGCATGAAAGCACTTTTCGATTTTTTATGTAACGTATTCTTTAAAGATGGTTAACAAAGAAACCTGGGAAGCAACTGATCTGACTTGGAGAGCTCCTATTCTTTTTCTGCACTGTTTCTGATTCTATGCTATACCCAGTGCATGTTCAGCAAATCCCCTTCCCTAATTCTGTAATTACGGCACTGCTTCACCAGTATTTTACTGTCCAAATCATTCGAGACAATAATTCAATTGTCTCACAGAGTCGGAGAGAGAAGTGCCTCAGAAGATCTCTGCAAATAGATGTCTGCTCTTCTGTTGAACAAGTACACAGCCAGTGTTGGGGAGCATCTTCTGGGAAGCCCTTTTGGAAGCTGTGGATCAAAGCTGAGTGGCTGGACACAGAGATCTACACCCATCGCCCCACATCAGGTTGTTTTTAGCAAGCATGAATCACTGCAAGTAAGTGGCCCAAGAACTCTCAGACTAATACAGGAGCTATCTAATGAATTTAGAAGCACTCAGAGTTTCTGCCCTGGAGAACAGCGAGACTGGATTGTCTCCAGTACTTGGATGATCTTGGGTCTGCTTTAGCCCTCTCCTGGTTACCTTGCCATTGTTCACCACTTAAATATAAATCTCATCTGTAAGAAATTCACTGTGATTTTGTAATAATGCCTAAGCTCTGCGTCATTTAGCTCTCTCCATCAATGTAAGTCACCTCTAAATCCAGGACTGAGGTAATTTTAACATGGCCCTTACAACAGCCAGAATCAAAAAGGGCAATTTTTCTTTGCAGAAAAAACCCTACCTAATGTGTAGAATGGGAGAGGGAAAGATAATCAAGAGACACACACACAAAAAGATTATATTTCAGACCTGAAACAGGTAACTTGGTAAATCAATTTGCTAATTTACTGTAGTAAGTCTTCTGGCTGTGAATCTTAAGGCCATATAATTATGAATATATTATATCACTCATTCCAAGACCCATTTCAGCTTGTTCAATAGATATGGATCTAGTAAACTGTCCTATCCATTAAATATTTAAACTAATGATCATGATCACTAATCTGAGTGAACTTGGTAAATCTGATTTTTCCTTGAATCAAGATAATGTATCTGCATAACTGCTACAGGATTATTCACTAATACTGTGAACAGCTGTAATGAAAAGCTGCAGCCTGTACAGAGCTTTAATCCTCACTGTGAACTCCTTGCTGTTTTGTCAGGGTTAAGCCTACAGACAGCCTAAGTGTCAGTCTTGAGTGATGTTGCTCTAACTATGCATTATCATTCACCAGGTTCTTCAGGTGGTTTGGTACCCTTTCTGAAGTGCTGAGCATCTCACGTATCTATCAGATCAGAGCTACTCAGGCAGAGGAACCTCATCCCTTCAGATAAGAAGGTCTTATTTTTTCTGAATGGTCAGGCAGTAGAATAGGAGCTGCAGAAACCTCAGCAGTTCTCTTCCAGAGCCATGTTGGAGCTGGAAAATCCACACTGCAAGTTACAGTGTAATTAAAATAGATAATGACTTTAAAATTAGTTTTTATTAATAGAATTAAGCTACATTAAGTCATAAAAAGTGTTCATAAATATGTTAATAGAATGTGTGTTATTAATGAAAAACATTCTGCAGAGACTGAATAATTTAAGAGTTGGATATTACACACTTAATTAAACTTAAGTATTAAAATTATTAATTATCACAGCTAAAATGGGTGTTAACAGTAGGCATCACACCATGTCTGGTCAATAAATAGCTGTCATTATTAAAGGTATGTAGACATTATAAAAAAAATTATTTAATAAGTGAGAAATTCAGAGCATTCTGACTGCATGAAATGCTCCTAGGAAGGCACTGAGCACTGTCGGGTCTCACTTAAGATCTCAGCAGGATCTTAAGCAAAACATGTAACTTGATTTGAATGCATCCTTATTTACAAAGCTCATGAATAAGCATTCCTGTTCTGCTTAGGGTAAAAGCTGCAGAATTAGATTAGTCTCACTTTAGCAAACTTTTCACACTGGTGGCTGCTGAGCACTGAAGATGCAGAGCTGACCCTAGGACCATGCTTGCTGTCAGGGCCGTTGTGGTACCTGCTGGGACAATTTTCTCTGAAAACTGTATAATGAGATGTATGTGCACAAATAAATGAATGTCACATTGTAAAATTCATCTTTTACTAAGTAATTACAAACTACATGTCATTAGGAAACGCAGATGTTTAAATTTCTGGGTTGAATATGTGTTGCTGCAGCTTAAGAAAACACAACATACTGTATGGTCATGTTCTTTAAGCATTGATTGGAAAGTCAACTCATGCTGTCAAAGTAAAAAAAATGCATTTCATTTTCTTAATCATTTTTCTTTCCCCAAGCAAGTAGTAAAAAGCTGTAAGAAATCTGTCAGATGCTGTGAGTTCTGCTAACCTCTCCCTTTGGACAGGCCACAAAGCATTAGCCAGGTACTGCATCACCTGAAGGCAGAGCAGGAAGGGCAGAGGCAGGACCAACTGCAAGTCCCACTATGGACCAAACTTGCTTTCTCCTCTCTAGTGGTTGCAATAACAGGTTTTTATGTCACTCTCTATGTGACTGTTTAGAGTAATCAAATTTCTAATGCCAATGATGAGAGTCATCGGAGGCCTACATTAGCTTAATGTAGTCTTGGGCATCGTAACATTAGGCCGTTGGCAATGCTCTTCTGATATGGCTTGATTGCCTCTTGTTGAACTTTTGTATCACTTTTTGTACTTTCATGGCTGTGCTTTTGTCCCTAAAAGAGCTTATAGGTGTTTATGGATTCTTTTGAGCAAGCTAAAAAGCTGGACTTTAAACTATTAAAAAGTTCACGTGAATGAGTTCAAAGCCATTGTATCCCAAGTTCAGCAGATATTCTTAGAGATGGAGTCTTTGTCAGGAGGTATGAAGATAAAATGTTCATGTTCATGTCAGTATGTTGTGATTTAAGCCCAGTCAGAATCTCAGCCATGCAGCCACTCACTCACTCCCCCCCTTTCATCCCCCCTGCTCCTGGAGGGATGGAGAGGAGAACTGAAAGAATGTAACTCCCATGGGTTGAGATAAGAACAGTCCAGTAACTAAG
>JAOEHY010013219.1:0-20145 GCA_025447955.1 Psilopsiagon aurifrons | reverse complement strand
GCTCGGTGTTTGGGTTTGGGCTGTTCCTGCCCCGAAACATTTTCCGACCTGTATTTTTATCCCGCCGAGCTGATTAACGAGCTCGGCTCGGTGAGGGCCGAGGCTGCCGACCCCAGCTTGGGGTAGGTGGGTCAGGGGGGAGACGGGCTCCTGCTGGGCTCCCTAGCCGGGGAACCGCACGGCTTCCCCCGCCGCCATGAGCTGTGATTTCCGGCAGACATTTGAGGTCCCCGGCATCTGCATCAGGGGCGGCAGCCCCGCAGCAACCCCCACCGCTGCTCGGTGAGCAGGGGAGAGGCGGCCATGGCCGAGCAGCCCCGCCTGCCTCCTCCCGAGTCATGTATGTTTTACTCATTTCCTGCTCCCAGTAATGAGGCCAGCGAGGCCGGGGTGGCGGCGGTGCTGGTGAGGAGGCAGATTGTTTTACACACACACACACACACACACACACACACACACACACACACACACACACACACACACGGATGTTTTTGTTTCAGGGTGAATTTTTAGTGCTCGTGAAAGGGAGGGGCTAAACGGAGCTCGCTGGAGCCTGGCACAGGACCAGCGAGCTTCCCGACAGCCCTTTGCCAAAAAAACCCAGACATGCAGCTCCCCCGGTTCCTGCGGCCCCTCCTTCCCTGCTACCCCCTCCCCGATCCTCAGGGGCCTCTCTCCCGGCTGCAGCGCTGACCTTGTACTCTGCAGCCCGTCTGCCCACCCGCGCCAGAGCCCCCTCGCTGTCCTCTCATTGTCCCCAGCGCGAGGTTCCTCCCGCCGTGCGCAGACACGCCGCGGTGCTGACCCGTGAGTCCTTAATCCCAATCTCTCCTCTTGCTCGTCTGTGGAATTACTGCAGGAGGGTGGGGAGGCTGTGATATAAACATATCCTGGGAGGCGAAAACAACTTGAGACCAAACAGATTCGTTGCACTACTGACTTAAAACTAGGTGAAATGTCGACAGTTACTCAACATCACATTCCCAAACTCTTGGTACATAAAATAAACAAGCCTTCTAGTGATGTTTTGTATAGTCTCTAGCCCAGCCCCAACCCCACTGATGTGCTTCAAGCCTCAAGCGATGGCAGGGATATGGGTCTCCTAGCTTGGGACCATCCTCTACAGACCTGCCACCCATGAACCCTGCCATTTGTCTCCTCTGTTACAACGCACCAGGAGGATTCCGTAGGTTCTGTTCAGTTTTGTTTTGTTTTAAATTTGTCTTTAAAGAAAAAAAAAAAAGAACAAAAACTTTCTTGGCAGCAGTGATCAGTTCATTTTTGGTTGCTAATGCCAAGGCCAGCAGGATCCAGGAATTCATCTCCTGGTGCCAGCAAGAAAGCACTGACCCAAACAAGCGAGCCAGAACTTGGACTGCGGTCCTTGCCAGGGATCAGCAAGAGGCCAGAGAGCCCATGCTGCTGAGTCAACACTGCTCCAGCTGCTACAAGCCTTTTCTGGGGACGCGGCTGTTGCTAAGATTCCTGGGAGCTGAGTGATTGCTCCTTCTATAGTCATGTAACACACACAGACACGTCAAGGGAGCGAGGAGCAGCAGCTGGGGCCAGCTCAGAGCGAGAACACAGCCTGCTGGCTGCGGGCGGCCAGGCTTCCCTGCTGCTGTGCGACGCCGGGCTCCTTCTGCAGGGCCGCAGGGGCCTTCTCCTGTCACCCGCTCATGGAGTTGTTTTAAAAGGCAGACAGTCCGTGCAGTGGTTCTACATAAAGTTTGTACTTGCACATTTCATCACATTCGATTCAGATCTGAGAGCCAGAGATGTTAAGAGGGAGGACCATGTTTAAAATTTGCATTGCATTCCTTGCAGGGCCAGTGTTAGGTCATTCCCTTCATACAGTAAATAAATAGGGTCAAGCAGCAGGCAAGTAAAGTGTGTACTTAACATTTCTGAGGCCCAGAACTGAAATTAATGACATTTCTCATGAAGCCCTGTCAAGTTTAAGAGTATCCTGCAGCCTCACACATTGCACAGGGAGGGAAGGCATCCTGCATCGTGTGCCGCCTGCATTTTCCTTCACCCAGTTTAATCTTTTTAATCTTTTTATTCTCCTGCCTTTTATCTGCCTCAGGTGCTTGCCTCAGATGCCGCAGTTACCTTTATCTCCTGCTCTGCATTTGACACTCAACAAACTAGAGGTACCCAGGCTTTCAGATCTCTCCACTCACAGTCTGGGATCTGTTCTCTCTCTCTGATGTTAGACAAATCACTGATTGCAAAGGAATAACTAATCATACTAACATTTAGTAATAAAACCAATAAATCCAGAGGCCAGCCTCCCTGCTCCTCTTTATCCACTGTCTGGTGAGACAACTGAACTCGGAATTAGAAAGTGACAAGTGAGGTTTCAGAGCACTTGAGTTTTGCAGTTCTGTTTTCCAGTAGCACCTCAGTCCTAACCAGGGGCCAAGACCACTGTATCTCATAATGCTGAAAAAGGGCCTCTGCACCAAAGTGTTTCACAGTCTAAGAGACAAGCAATGGGCAGAAGTAGACAGGGGAGACCCAGCTGGCAGGGAATTGGCTTTGGCCAGCATGGCAGGAGGTTGTCTTCACAGACAAGCAAACAAACCGAATTTTAGGGCAAATTTGGGTCAGGAAGGAGGGTTTCTCTGAGATCCTCAAAAAGACAGTTTTTGGTTCAGTAGCTCCTTTTTGGATCTTTAAGTATTGCATAAGGTCAGTAGCACATTTAAATCCACTTCTGGCCAAATAGCACAGAAATAGTCTCTTGGCATATGAAGTCTGTTTATGTAGACAAATGTAGGTATTAGCCAAATGCAGACATGGGTAAACTTACATGTTAAGTGTTTTGAGAAAGCTGATAAGAAATCCTGTACATACCAATATAGAAATAAGTAATTTCCAAATTGCTCAAAGTGGATGTGTATAATCTCCATCACACCAAATGTAAGAAAAGCCTGAGGGACACAGCAAAAGCATTAGTGAAAAGGTGCTTGGGGTCTTCACTGGAAGCAGGCACCTCTGTACTGACTGTAAAGGGACAAATCAAATGGGATCAGATTCAATTTTTCTAAGTTTAATTTATACAGTGTTTTAGGTATTGTAGAGAACAGGAGAAAAAAGCACTACACACATGAAGTTTCTAATTACTTGCATACACAGAATTGGAGGCTGCATTTGGCTTGTATTAAGGCTCTGGCTGTGCTTGCATGGATGGTGAAAGCCATGTATGGTTAGGCTCATCCCCTCTACTCCATGCAGCTACAGGCATGCTGTCCTTAAAATGTTCTGCAGTTACAACATCTGAGTGCTGCTTTATTGTTAACCAGGAGTGGTTTTATGCCCCGAGAGTGACTTGCTCTTCACAGTACAGGGAACTTTGTTGGGTATTGCTTGCAGAAGTTCACCATCAACAAAAACTATGAAAAACATACACCTTGAACTAAAGATGCTACACAACATCCCCCATTCTCCAGTTCAGGGCATTTTGGTGTCACTAGACCCCTTAGATGTGTTGTAAAGCATGAGACACCACTTGTATTTCAGACCCATGCCTGTTATGGCTGGGACAGCTGGTAAAGGATGCTTGGGAGAAGCTTAGGCTGCAGCTGACAGGAAATGTTGATGCTGCCTTTGAAGAAGAGGTCAAGCTCTGCTCTGCTTTGAGCCGTACTGTTTTTCAGTCACTCCTAACAATACCATCTCTGGTGTAGTCAGATTTTCCAAGCTACTAATTGGTGTAAAACTTCCCATAAACCCTCCCATATTCAAACAAGATAATGTAGAGGGGCCCGTGAAGAGTTGTTGCCCATGCATCTATCCATTATCGAAATCTTGGACAGTTCTCAGCAGAAGTTCAGGCTTGGTTGTGGGACAGAGGTTGCTGGCAGCACAAACAACCCCTTCAAACCCACAGACAGGAGGGGAGTTGTGTATTCATCCTTCTGGGTCTGCCTGTAGTGCTTGCTGCAGCAAGCCTCAGCAAAGCCTTCTTACCCCAGACACTACTGGTATTTAGAGAGCCTGTGAAACGGATCCTTTCTGTTTGTAAGAACACTTGTTTGCACGAGAGCATCATGGATAGCTGCTTCCTCTGTCTTCAAAGGAGTCATGTGAAGAGCTCCAGAAGGCTTCAGCTTTCCCCCAGTACTTTCTACATCAATTCTAGGTCTTGGTTTATTTATTTTCAAGGCTTTCTGTGAAATTATCCAAGAATATCTTAGAAAAGTCTCTTTCTTTGCATGTTGATAGCACTGTTCCTCTGAACCCTGGGATAATGAAAGACAAGGCATGCTGTACAGAAGGGTCATGGCTTTACAGATCACTCTGCTTGAAGATACAAGTCTCCTTTCTCTGGCTTTACTGAAGACATATCTGAAAACAGCAAAGGAAAAACAAGAAAGTGAAAGAAAAGAGAAAAAAAAAAAAAGAAAACATGAGTAAAAAAAGCTAACGTGGTGAGAGAGAGGGAGTGAGGAAAGAAACAGCTTGAAAATGACAAATCAGTTACAAGATTCTAGTTTTCCTGACACATGGGAGAGAGAATCAGCCCAGTGGGATGCCATGCATTGCTCTGCTCTCAGATACTCTAGAGGGAGAGTTTAGGAGCACACAGCGAAAGGAATTCCATGCAATACAGATGCTTATATAGGTGATATCCCTGCTTATACAGCCAAGGCCAGTCTAGCTCTATGCAGACTTTCTGTCCAACATAGAAACAAAATGAAGTCCTCTGCTGCAGGGTTCCCAGCTGTTTTCTTATGTTGTTCACAACAGCATTTTACTAGATGGCAGCAGTGGTAATGCACCCCAAGTGAAAATAGTTTTATGTCATGTAATTTTTAGCCTTTCTAGTGTTTCCATCCTGCAGCTTTAAAAGTATGTTTTTTTTTTCCAGTGCACTGTAGTGATATATTCTTTCCAAGGTCATGCCACAGCTCTCAGTGTACCGATACTAAACAACTCCAGTATCTGCAGATACTGGGCAGACCTCCGGGCCACTGTGAGACTATATTAATGGCAGTGTAAAGGGACTGGCATGGGGAGAGATACCTCCACGCCTGTGTGCATCCTTCTTAAGGCCCACAAACCTTTAGTCAAGAGACTTAATAGGACTGTAATTGGATTGTAATTCTTGAAAGTGTCATGACACTGCTTTAGCATCAGTGTCATAAAGGTTTTAAAAAGGGTAGTTAATCATTAATTGGATTGTGATACTAGAACACGCTATTGATTAAAACATAAAAATCTAAATAAAACACACATATCCACCAGCATTCTACGGTGCCAAACATTAAATTAATGGTAGCTTAGTAGTTGCTACATCCTCTTGTCCAGCCTTCTTCTGACACAATGCAAGCCTGCCTGACAGTGCTTTTTGTAGCACTTTAGCCTTATCAACAGATAAAATACTTTCCCAGATTTTCTTTGCATGAGCTATCAGCAGTTTTTATTTCATGTATGGTAGGACCATCTGTTTTGATTTTTGCTGTACTATATTACAGTCCACCTAAAGCTTCTTTCCTTCTTCCTGTATAAAGTAGTCCACTTGCAAAATCATGGTGCATCCCCATTCCTAGCAAGGATTCAATTGCAAAATGCTCTGGTGAATTTTAATGTTAGCAAGATCTAGTTTTACAGGCCATATTGCACTGCATTTAGAGAGAAATTTGAAACTAAACCTTAACTGTTGTTCTGAAATAAATAAGCAAAAGATGTTTCTGCAGGCATGGCAACTCACAGGGCTCAGTAATACGCCACAGGGCTCTAAGTGAGGAATGTATTAACGAGTGCAGTGAGATACTGGTTGATTGCGGCATCACAGTTGAGCAGAGTGCTTAATCACTGGTTCAGCTTTAATACATGTATGGAAAGGTTAAAGAGAATTAATAGAGGGCAGGGAAGCGCCTAGTATAAAAAGGGGCAAAAGCAGACTTCAACATTGTAAGCAAGTCAGGTAGCCTCAATATCTGAAGGTATACCAGAATAAATCATCAAATAATCAATTCATAAGCACCTAGAGGATATCAGGGTAATCTAGGACAACTTGGGTTCATTTGTTAAGAACAAATAATGTCAAAGCAATCTAAATCCTTTCTTGACAGTGTGACTGCCTCACGGTGAAGGGCAAAATAATAGGTATTTATGTCTGGATTTCAGTAAGGATTTCAATGACATCTCATCTGACCTTTGTCTAAGCATGTGGCAGAAATATGATGTAAATTAAATCATCATGAAATAAGAGCGCAATTTGTGGAGATACATTTCAAAGGAAGAGCTTTTGGTAAGCAGTTTGCTGTCAAATGGGTGGCCAGCATTTAAAAAGGAGCCTCCATCCAGGTCTGTGCTGGTCCTAGTCAAAGATCGGAATTTGAAAGGTTCTGGTTAACAGAGAAATGGCCAAAACCTGCTTCAGTAAAGTCAAGTACTATTTCTTTCTTGGTGTCAGCGTAGATTAGACAGAGCTCTGTGGGCATGTGCTAAGAAATACTACCTTAGAACAAGGATGATCTCTGAGAGCCCTTCCAGTCCTACATGTCTTTACTTCCTACTTACTGAACTATTTGACTGAAACTAGACTTCTTTGCTGATGGTTTTATTAAACAGCGATTTTGTAAGGCTGTTTTCTTTTCAACAGCCTTACATAACTTTTCTCATAACCTCAGAGTAGGGGCACATCAACATGTTAAGCTGAGGCTGTTGTTTTGTCTCTCAAAATGATATAGCCCCTCGCCTGGTTTGACCAGAAGGTAACTCATGCTTTTGGATGCATGCAGGCACGATGGAGTCTGTGCAGGCTTCCAGACTCCTGAATGTCCTGTTTCTGTGCAGCTACTATGGTGAAACTTATGCCTTAAGCTTTGCCTTTCCAGTTCTGTGTCCGTAGACCAAGAAAATGTTTAATCAATTGTATATGTGAACTGATTTTGGTATGCAAGTAAAACATCTCCGGAACAGTGTGTTTATTTTAGTCTGTGACATTAGATTTTTAATCTTATCTTTGTGTATAGCACAAGCATGAGATGGGAGTTTGGGCAGTTGCAGGGAAGATGGGTCATGAAAGTTTTCAGGGCTAAAGGGATTCAGTGCACGTGAATGAGCAGATATCAAGTTTTCTTCCACAGCCTGTCTTAGGGATGAAAGACTGATTCTTGCCTTGATGTGTGTCCCAGATTCTCGTTGGCAAAACCTGTAGCCACACACTTTCCCCTTCGAGTGTCATGTGCCACACAGAGAGTGGATACTAAACTGGAGTATGTGCGCTGGAGCTTGTGACAGCAACAGCAAAAACAACTGAAAAAACTCCCAGCCCATATCAAAGCCCAGAATCAGAATGATGCAGAGATTAATTCATTTCAGCGGGCTGTGTAGTGTCTGACTTGGGGTCATTTCAAATCAACAGTCACAACTGTCACAGTCAGGTTCTGTAAAGCAGGAAGGAGCAGAAGAAGTCCCTGCATGTACACACGAGCGCACACGTACTTCATGTCACACACTCATCAGGTATTCAGAGAGGAAAATGATTTACCCAAGTATATGCAAATATTATCCCCTGGATACAAGTAAAGAATAGCTAACACCCTTAAACCTTCCACCCGTGTTACTTTCAAATGTTTGATGCATTTCCATGTAGCAATTCTATTCTCCTCCCTCCTGAATAGCCTCCCTGTGCCTCCATGGCTGCAGCCGTCACTGTGTCATCCTTCCAGTGATTAAGGGCACGAGTCCTGGCTGTGGAAAAGCCACAAGTCTGCTTTGCAGTTCTGCTACTTTCTTCCCCAGCCAAACTGTGCACAGTCATGGATACGCAGGGCCTGGTTCTAACACAGATGCTTTAAGTAGATGGGAGCCATGCCTTCTGCTACTGAAATAGCTGTTGATTTATTAAAAGTGTGAAAATCCGTATCGCAGATAACTGTGATCAGTATTTGTGAGATGAGGTTCTTAAATTCGTGTTTACACCTCTTGACAAAGCTGGGAAGTTGTCTTTGGCATGGGACAGGGCTACAAGAGGTTAATGCACTGCCCTTAAGGGTCATTATTCTCCTACTCCAGAGGCTCCTATGAAAAGATTCAGAAAAAAATACTTCATGAAAATTCTCTCTGGCTGCTGAACACAGGGTTGCTCTGAACAACTTTACTGATGGACATAACTGTTTACTTCAGGAAGCCAGAGTAGGTAAGGGAGTGATTTGGTCTTTCTCTGCTTTGCATCTCCATCACATCCATGGCAGCTGGGTTGCGATAGTGGATCAGGATAGGCAGGGCGTAATCAAGCTAGAGAGGGGTTATGCCATGAAGCCCAAGGAGGAAGAGGGGATCAATCTGTTTTCTGTTGTGTCCTCCTGACTTTGGTACCCTTCCGTTCAGAATTCTTGTTCAACTTAGTGACTGGTGATGTGAGTATCCCACAAGGGACAGGGGAAGAACACAAAGATCCCAGAGGTCATTTTGTGCTGGATGCAGAATAAACCATAGATCCTCCTCAGGTGTTTCTGGATCAGCCATGTAAGGAATGATCCAGGGCTGAGTGGGAGCATATTTTTAAATTCTCATGAGTTAAAGAATGCATACAGCAGCAATTTTGCATCCTCAACAAGATAATTGGACTCACTGTTAAACTTTTTTGGTGTTTATCTAAATATACCTTTTACCTCATTCAAACCACCAAAAAAAATACAGGCAATTAGTGACAGAACTTTTTCCTATATATCCATGCAGAGAATGTAAACAAACTACCTTAAATAAACAGATTAAGTATCCCAGTCTGTCATGGAGGGATGTGTTTTACAGTTATTGTATTATTCCTGTATCTTGCTTCAGAACTTCCCACTTGATCAGCATCCTTTCTTCAGATGTATGTGTTTGGTTTCCTCTCATCATCTCTAAATATTTTTCCAGGTCCCTGCTGTCCTGGAATCACTCCTATTTGGAAGTTGTTTTGCTAGATATGTGGCTTTGTGCTCGACTGTAGTCAGACACGTGTTGTTCAGATAAGCCCACCTTACCAAGCTCTCCAGATGGATCTTTATAACTACCATGTGCCAGCATTATTTATTTCTCTGCCAACTCTTCTATCACGCAAATGGATTCTCTATTTTTCTTTCAGATAACAGATATATTGAGTAGTTTTGCCCCCAATACAGATTTCTTAGGTGCTGAGTAGAATAACTCACATATAATGATGACTCCCCATTTACAGTTGCTTTTTATGATATATCAGTTGAGTGGGAATTGAATTTGTTTAATAAGGGCAACATTGATTTGTGTAGTGCTATTTTTTATCAAATGCCAGAAAAGACAAAGTCAGCTGCCTTACAGAAACCTAAAACTATTATATCAGTACTAGTTACTCTGTCTACCAAATTTGTAAATGCATCAAAAGCAGCGTTAAGGTTTTGGTAGGACAAGACTGTCCATATTGTCATATTGTTTGGTATCAATCATGCCACCTTCTTTTTATACTTCACTGGCTGCTTCCGGGTTTTACAGATCTAATGCCAGGATAAAGAGCCCAGAGGCCACACAATATGCAATTTAGCTTCGTAAATAATTGCACATATCAGGTTATTTTCTCCATGCTCTAGAACTGACTTGGTATTCTGAAGTCTATTAAACAGGAATCATAATTAGAGATTCAGGATGGCATACACTTCGCCTAACATTAGCTTGCTACACCCTAGGACCTTTTGCAAATTAGTCACCAAGGTGTTTTCTAAGAGGGCAGTTTGCCTATTTGTAAGGTATATTTCTCAGTAGGTGAGATGAATGCCAGAGGGTGAAATGTCCTTTGGGGTGCTCTTCTGTTTCTTTGACTATGAAATGCAAGAGGTGAGCAGTTTATTTCATCTTCTGAGTAGCTGGTCAGTTGAGATGCTTGCCAGCCTTAGAAGGTTCCGTATTCTTTCTTTTAATAGCCTTGTTCCCAGACACACATTTTTACACATGCAGTTTTACTCATATGACCAGACCATGTAGGCTCTAAATGCTTCCTTAGCTAGGCATCTAGCTTTTCATTTTTGTCCCATAGGCTAACACAGATACACTGATATGTTTTTATTACAGACCTCTGCTGAGGTATTTTGATGTCCCTGCAAGGCAATTGATCACGCAGGGGCAGAGCCTGCAGCCTTTGACTGAAGGAAGGAGGTTATATGTCCCTTCACTTGGGACTATTCATACAAAGAATGGCTGCAGACCAGTGTCTGTGTACACTGAATGGCATGGGCCAACATGCAGTTCCTACATCATTACCTAAGGCAGCATAGGGAAGTTAAAGGAGACACAGTGAAAATTATTCCAGTACAATATAAAGCAAAAGCTAAAGGAATAAAGAATGTTTACAAAAAAGTTGAGGTTTCATGGATGCTGCATCCAAAAATAAAAAGACATGTCTTTTTATTTGGGTTTAATTTTCCCTGTGCTAACCAAACCCAGTATCAGTGGATGTAATAAATATAATGAGGTTTTACAGCTTTCCAAGCCTACATCACAGTATAGGGAATGTTCTACTGGGTCAGACTAATGGTCCACTTAGCTTAGTTTTCTGCTTCCAGCAGTGCCAACTAAACACTGTATTTAGGGAAAGCATATGAGTATTTGATAAAACGAGTTATACAAATCAGCACTGCCCTTATTAACCAAATCTTGTTCCTTGTGGGCCACCTTGGTGAGGGAATTCCTGAGGCAGTTGCCCTCCTACTTGGTGTTGGATATCTACTTGTGGACATATGGAAAGCACAGGACAGTCTCTTTTTGTCCAGTTGTTCTTCCAAGATGTTGTTCCTGGAGTCATGGGATTCTGTGCTTTCCAGATTCATTGCATGGACACATCCTTATGACTGCAGATAAAAGATCGAAGAATTGACCCCTTAACAATTTCAGAAATCTGACTTAGAAAATGAACAGCAACATCAGGATTTGAAAATGTCTCATTATTTTAGCCCTTAACTTTTGGTGTATGAAGGCTTAGCACCAGCTAGTGACTGTGGTTAGTCTCTCTGTGCCTCTGCTTCTTAACTTTAAAATGCAGGGTAATATTGGCCTCCTTTGTCATTATAAATATTTTAAAGATTATGAGATGTCCAGGCACTGAGGAATAGGCTCCATCCAACAATCTGACCTAGAGATACAAAAAATAAAGAGATTTCCAGGAAGTGGCTGGAATTGCTTCTTAACAGGGGGAAAAAAACACACTCTCTGAAGAGGTTGTTAGAGCCCTGGGAAAATGAGCAAAATGTGAGCATGGCCGTTGCAAAATAAGAATGTGGAGACATCAGAAGAAAGATTAAAAGAAAGCTTTAACCAGGACATTTTCACAGACATGGCTATAAGGGACCCACATGGGAGTGGGAGTATTCTGCCCAGAGCTGGAAGACCCAGGGTGGACAGTTGTGTCTTTTGTGCTTTCAGATTCCAGTGTCACCACTGACTGGCCATGTGACTCTGAGTAAGTCTAACTGTGCATGAGGCACCATCCTCTCTCCTTTGGTAACACAAGGGTAACAGGGACCCTGACAGAGAGATGTGGGATTAAAGATAGGGAGATTAGATTAATTGATGTCTGAAATTTTTGAAGGTCTTCATGGCAATATATATAGTAAAGATCAAAAATACTGCCATTTGTTAGTCATACATTGACTAATTTGGAAGAACATGGAGACTGTTATTTTAAAACCATTGAATATTGTCATTGATGGAAGACAGAGAAGACACACAGACAATTGTTCTGGTGCAGGACTGTATCACCCATCTGATCCCTGCAGAGCTTGGTATTGGTGAGAGGTATCTGGTGTTCTTTGCCATAAAGCAGGGACAGAAACAGTTGTAATCTCCAGCTGTGCTTCAGACAAATCCTGGAGCCACATGAGCATGAGCAGCTAATTTAGCCTTGGACCTCTCCTTTGAGAGGAAGAAGTGCCAGGTATGATGTGGCTTTTGAAAGGTGGGAACCATGGGAAATACGCTGAGAACAGAATAACGCGTTTCCTCTGGTCAGCAGGGAGGTGTTGGCCACGATCTCTGCCCTCTCTGCCTCCTCCAGAGTTAGGTGGTGAGGATGTTGCAGAGCACCTGAAGAGTTCAACCAGACTTCTTTCCAGATGGAGATCTCTGCTTCCCTCCCTATTTTGCATAAACATGCCTTCAGTAGCTGTGTTTCAAGATACAAACTGTGGATATCTGGCGCCTGTGTGAACCATCTCGCTGAATTAAAAGAGTGTATCATAAAGACCCTTAGCAAACCTGCTTGTTGCCAGATAATTCAGAGGCTGCCCTAGTGGCAGCCAGCAGATGTTGGTCTGGGTTCCTAGCAGCTTTCCTCTGCATTTGACACTGTGGCTTCTTTGTCCCCTCCATTCCCATTGTAGCTTTTTCACATTTGATATTTAAACTGTGTTTCCTGGGCAGATCCCATTTTTCTCCTCTCTGTTTGCACACTGGCTAGCACAGTAGGGTACTGGTCCATGACCAGGACTACTGGTTACTATGCTAATGATTATAATGGCAGTAATTAATAATACTTTGTTCTTTGATCTCTGGGCTTGCCCAGGCAGTCAGCTGCTGCAATTGTTCTCTGCCCTAGGGCTGAGTGTGTAGTCAGGTTGCTTTTTTGGCTGTCTGGTGGTTTGATCTTGGTGCCCCCTCCTATATGCTGACCCTGCCTTCAGACTGGCAGACTGGAGTCTCCTAAAATGGTTTTGAGGGCAGTTGGCCAGACTGCCTTTGGATCTGCTCCTTCCATTGGGAATAGCTTGTATTCCCTTGTATGCTCTACTGCTCACCTTTCTCAGTGCTCACACCAGCTCCCACATAGGGTGTTCAAACTTCTCTGCTGTGCTGCTGCCTTGCCATGATACAGCAGTGTTTTTTTACACTGATAATAAATATGTGGATTATTCATGGGTCACTTGTGACTTCCAAGTCCTTATATCCATACACAGCTTCTGTTGGTTGATGGGGGATTTCAAAGGGAAAAATCAGAAGCAATAAATATCTCCAGCCTGAATGTCTCATGTGAGCCGAGAAGGAAATCTGAGAAGATAAAATAGTATGGATTGTGTTTCGTGTCACAAATCATACATGCTTGTGCATTTTTTGGGGGAGATGCACTACCAGGGAAAATTGTATGTGTACTCCTGGAAATGTCAGTGGAGATTGCATGAGTTCCCTGAGCATCCTTGAGGGAGAGAGGGAGATTCCTCAGACTCTGAGCAAATGACTTCTCCAGAGCAAACTGCTTCTCACTTAGTGCTTAAATTCCCCTAATAACAGAAGTGATGAAAATACTGACCACAGCGAGAATGGGTGGAGTATCTGCCTTTCCCTCCCCCTTTTCTCACTTTTAAAATCGTTCTAAGGCCACTGCTGGTCCCTCAGCAGTTGAAGAGGGTGCTGCTAGGTAGCTGAACTCTATCCTGCTGACACCAGCTGTGCTGCCAGGGTCTGAGTGCAGTTACTGGGACAAGCCACCTAAAAATAATGTGGGTATCTGAGGTCCTAAAGAGAGGCCAGAGATAGGTGTGGCCTCTTCTCTCCAGCAAGACCTCTGGCACTTTCTCCAGAAGTGGGGTGGTGCCATCAGCTTGGAGGGTTTCTGCAGCTGGGATACCATGTAGATGCCCATATACCAGTGTGCCATCTGGAGGCTGAGTGTGAGGACATCAGAGTCTGGAAAAATGGAACTGAAATCCTCTTGCCTTGATTCCAGACTCTGTCAAAATCGTTTCCAAGCCACCCAGGACAGCCTGAATGCTGCAAGGTGTAACATCTAAAGAGGAAACAAAACTAGTGAGTAATTCCAGGAGGGTTGGACCAAGGCAGCAAAGTTGGAAACTTCATCCCTTCATCAGAGCCACAGGACACATGGAGATGGCCTGGACTGGTAGAATTAGAAATACAAGTGTGTAGAGAACATGGCAAAAGCCCTAATCCAGCTCTTGGTGACCTGCCTGAACAAACAGCTATGACAGAGAGCTGAGAAATACGATATTTGTGCTTGTGTGAGAACCAGCCCAACGGAATGGTTATTATCATCTGCTGAATTGGACAGAGCATGGTGGAAAGTCAGGACGGAGTTCTTCTTACTGGAGAATGTGACCTGTCGAATAATGATTGATTGTTTCTCGGAACTTGCTAAGTTTTCCAGGTTGTTCAACATTTACTTCAGCAGCACTTGCAGCAAACCTGTCTGTTCACTTTGGAGTTCCAGAGCAGGTCATATCTGACACAAGGCTTCAATTTTCTTGTGAGGTCTTCGGAGGCATTTACAAGCACTTTTTTACATCCAGGCCCCATTTTGCTTGGGGAAAATATTTCCTGCAGTGAAGACAATCAAAGATTTCCTTTCTGAATTCTCATACTCCCATCCCCTTCTCTTGGCAAAGCACTCAGTACCTCTAGCAATGGATTCAGCCTTGCAGATGAACTGTGGGAAGAGAACTGAGGCCCAGGCATCTTACCCTGCCAGATCCTTGCTGGCTGGACTCCTTAAGTCTACAAAAGAAGGAAGATCAACATAAAACATCTGAAAAGCAGGACTTGGAACACTCAGATTCTTATGAACACTAAACTCCCAAGAGTTTCTTTTCCAAACAAGATGGGACAGTGCAGGGAAAAGCCAGAAACCTTCGGTTCCATTTTATTACTGTGAGCAAGAATCACCCATTAGCTCATTCTCATCTTGCTGCCTCACTTAATGGATTTCAGATAGACTTTAATGTCTACCCTGAGACTAATGCTGACCTCTTCTGATCCCCAGCTGTCCTCCAGATCCATTCCTTCCAGCTAGGAAAACAGAGATATATTCCTTCAGTCCTGGAAGAAATGAAGGATCCAAGTGCATTTAAGTGCTGTAGGCAAGTGATATTAAAGGGCAGAATAAACCCTGATGCAGGGTCACACCATTCTGAATAGAGCTGTTCATTCTCATGTTGTATTGATATTTTGTTCCCATTTTCTTTTGTTTAATGGAAAGCTCACACTCCCTCCCTTTTCTTGAAGGAGCTGCAGTATGCATTATGAACATTCGGGCTCCCTGCTCAGGGAACAGTTTGTGAGCACATAGTAAACAAGTAGGAGCCTGTGTAAACAAGAACTAAAGATAATTCTTGATTCACCTGGCCCACAGAGTCCTGAGCCTCTGAGATCCTGGCAACCCCCAAACTCGGCGTTCCTCCCTCCACGGGATGAGCCATTAGCTGGTGTATCAGGCAATTACATCGGGTGTTTTTTTCTGCAGAGCTGTGACATCATGCCTGGCAGCTCCCCAAGGCACCAGATCCAATTACCTGAGTCACCAGCAAAGGGAAATTGCCAAGGGGCTGTCACTGAATTCAGCTCTGGTGAATGTGAGAGCAGAAAAAGCCAAGTGAAATGGCTGACAGCAGACCGGGGGAGGGAGGGGGAGGAAAAGAGCAGCAGCAGCAGAGAGATGGAAGGAGAAATGGATCAGGAAAAGACGAAAGCAATCCAGGGAGAAGCTAAGAAAGAGCCGTAGGGGAAACTCTGTAAGGGGAATTTCCAAGTATTCCCTCTGTCCCACATAAGAGGTGATCAGAGCCACTAGACTGACACGGGTCAAATGCTTTTGGAAGGGGTTTTTGGTATGTAATTTAAAAACTAATCTTCACTGTTGATGGAACCAGTGCCCTTTCCTCTTGTGATCCCATCTGGAACCCCCCTTTTTTAATTTACTGCATTTTCCAGCTTTCTGCTAAAGCTGTTTTCAAGGACTGAGAAACAGACCTCCTCAGTGCTTGCTGTTCCCTGCCCTGGGTTATGTTCCCTTTGCAGCTGCAATATCTTCCTTGCCTGGAGGAGTTTGCAAGGAGTACAAGGTTCCTCTGAAGCTGGCACGTGGAGCCTTGTTTTCATAACCAGGCCTCTGGAGGCTTCTGTTAATTACTTCACCAGAATTCTTATATATAGCAGCAAAATGAAATTCCCTCAACACAGGGAAGAAATATAGGCCTCCGTTGCCTAAGGAGCCGGCACTGAAGTGGTGACTTTAACACGCACAGAAGTATACCAACCGATATAAAAATCCTGACATAAATAGGTTCCCTATACAGATCATATTGGCAAACCAGGAGACACTCACAGGCAGCGTTTCCCCGGCATGCAGCATAACCAGCTACAGTCACAGAAGGAGTTTTTATGTGCTGGGTGCAGGAATCAGATAGAAATGCAAGCACATGCAGATGTACCAGGTAAGATAGAGAGTCCATAAACCACAGACATACACACTACTCACAAGTGCAGACTGAAGTACTGTGCACACACAAAAGCTATTAAGATGTAGATGCAGCCTCATTAATCTGGGCTGTTTTACAAACCTTATTCCCTAGCTTTCATAGGGGATTTAGGTGATAAATGAGGCCATTTTGAAATCTGGCAAAATGCCGTCTTCCTCAGAGAATACTACAGAATAAAATTCTTATATAATGTGTAAAGCACAAGGGGGAGGGGGTATCTCCAGGGAGAAACACATGTCTGGGCGTGTGTTTGCATGTAAACTATTAGCTTTATCTTCACAGCAGTGCATTTGTGCAAGTATTCTGTTGTGTGTGTGTGGTGTGGTGTGAGGGGGGGGCTGTGGATGTCCTGCTGAGGCTGTGTGAACTGATCTGTGCATCAGATAGGAAGAGAAGGGACCTTTGAATGCGGATCTCATATCTGCCCCTGTTCCCAGGCTGGAAAACTTGCAATGGCTGACCTTCAGGTCTACTGCAAAGGTTATGGGTTAAGCAGGTATAAGGACCTTGATTTATCATGGGTGAGTTGGGGAGTTGTCTAGCAATAAAGGTATCTTGTCAGCATCATGACCTTTGCTTTGTTTGTGAATTCCTACCACCGGTACCCTGGGGGTTTAGGAGGAATGAAGGCTATAAGCAGATATATGGGTGTGTATATGATAAAACTACCTTGCTCATTAATTGTGGAGCCATATGCTAAATATATTTACATACATCTTTTCCTTTCCCCTCCTCCATTAATTTCAGAGTTACGGACACTCAGGAGCTTAGTGATTAGTCTTCACTGAGATTGCCTGTGGCAGTGCTGACAGAGTCCTCTGTATGCAAGTGATGCTTCATCTCCTGTAGACTCACACCCTTCTCCCTAAATTATGCAGTAGTCATGTCATCTCTACATCTCTACATCTTTTCCTTTTGGGTGGGAAACTGCATATGCACAAGTTGCCTGCGTGCTGACGGACACCAGTACAGGCAGGCTGACAGGGTCAGCTGGCTGCTACCAGAGTGTACCACAGTTTGATTCTGTCCCCCTTCTTCCCTGTGGAGACACTAATTTGGGTTGCAGTACTTTATTCAGCCATTTGTTCTCATGAAACTGATTGCATGAGATTTTTCCTGGGATTTAATTGCCTGAGAGTTCTGTGAATTGGACTGCAACTCATCACAGTGTTAGAAAGGTAACAAAGGAGAGAGGGGTGTTGGCAGCACACTCCCATAAGCTTTCTTCCCTTGGGAAGGTAGTCTAAAGAAGAGTATCTCCTTCTCTCAGCAAGCACAATTACCTGGCCAAAGGCCGAAGTTAGGCAAGATTCAGACCACTAACACCAGCAGTCTGAGTCTGAAATCTCCCTGCAGAGGTCGAAACAAACGAACAAAAAAAGACAGCATCATCCTAGTGGAAAGCTATTGCCAAGAGATTATGGTGGGGAAGAGCTGACTTATTTCTGTAAGATTACCTCCCCCTACCCCGGTTTCAGGTAATAGTTGCCATGTCTGAAATACCAGCCCATATAATACCATAGTCTTTCCCACGTTTTTTTCTCTGGGCACATTCTCCCAGCCGGGTTTGTATCTGCAGAACACAGAGGCACACCCACGCTAGCCGGCCTTGGGTTAATTCAGGTTAACCCACTGCTGCTGGAGAAATGTGATCCATAGGTAGCTGCCTCAACAATCACAGCATTCCCAGGAATTCCTGCCCTGCTGCGCCTCCCCGCTCCCCCTCCCCATGTGCGCTGGGTTAAAATGAAGCCTCTCACGCTTGTCTCAGGCACAAACCTGTTCTCCCGCACCGCAGCTCCAGTTCTGCGTCTGCTGGGGCAGAAGGCATGGCGCTGCGGCAGGCCCGGTCAGGCTCGAGCCACCTTCCAGGCTCTGAGCGCTCGCACGAGGCCTGCGCTCGCCGTCTGTGCGTGGACGGGGCCACGGCTCGGGGTGCACGGCCTCCATCTGTGTGTGCCAGCAGCGAGCACGCAGGCATGTGCTTCCCACCTGCCCCTGGGACCGCCTGGCATCAAGCACGTTCTCAGAGCTGCGGTGGGAGCAAGCGGCTGCCCCCGGACAAGTGGCCTTGTTCCTCTCCTTTCATTTGTGCAAAATGACTGGGTGAAGGCCAGGAATGTGTTGAAGAGCAGCCCAAAAGGTAGTTCAAGTGCCCAGATCTGTGGTATGTTCGTATGTGCTGTTTACAGGATGGACTCAGTCCCTGGGTATATCAGCACGGGGGACTGCAATATGCAGCAGAGAGCCTACAGCCTCTCTTATGGCTTGGCTTGGGTGCTGGGAGCAGTCTGCTGCAGTGGTACCAAGCTCACCCCACAAGGATATGCTGTGCCTGCTTTGTCATGTGTAGGTTTGGTTTGGTTTTGCTTTGAATCAGACTGCTCATCACATGTTACTTTATTTGATTTCAGTGTCCCCAGTGTAATGGCATCTGGATCCTGAATAGGTCCTTGAGGTGTCGCTACTGTGACAAAAATGCCAATAATGATAATAACAGCAAGGGGAGGATCACAAGTGCAGCACAATGTATTTGCTTCTAGCCTTCAGGTGGATCAATACTCTGACCTTCAAAGTCAAGGCATATTTGTCTACCAAAGATCTTCTTAATGCTTATTTGGAATTCTAATGTGTTTTTATACTGCCCCTCTGCAGCTTCAGCAATACAGTTTGTGGTGCCAGGGCATCTGTGTGCCTCAGCAAGAAGAGGTGTTCAAAATAGCCCCTGTAAAAGGTTTTATAAAGCTTCAAACTCTTTCTAAAATGGCTGCTCTGTATATCTCTGAAGGAATAAATGTTGATAGGTGCTTAGAGATTTGTCTGCAGTGACCTGAATGATTCATTGACAACAGGGCTGTGTGTGAGCGGGTACAGAGAAAGCCGTGCAGCTCGGTCTGCCTGTGAGCCTGCCATCAACCAGGGAACACTGCACTCGCCCCCCGTGTACAGACCCCACCTGCAAAAGCCCCAGAGCGTGGTCGTCCGAGCCTGCTCTATCCTCGCTGGCCCAGGTGTCAGCCAGGCTGGTGGGTGTCACATAAGCAGGACCACATCTGGGACGCATCTTGAGCAGCTGGGCTGAGCTTCGGCTGTCCGTGACGGCATGTCATGGTCTGTGTCTCCCGGGTGCCCAATCTGCAGGGGACGCTGATCAATCTGCTGTTGGCTGCTTCAGATCACACAGCTTTAGAGGCTTGCACTTTACAATTTAGAGACGGGCACTGTAGTCCTGAGGGGGAGACAAAATGGCTGTGTGGGTATTTGCATATATCCCTATTTATACATGGTGTTTTAAGCATAGATAATGTACAGTGCAGTGCAACCTGTACACGCATAAATGGAGCCTGCTTTCAGCTTCAGTGCTCCCAGCAGCATGCATTGAGCCTTTTCTTTACAACAGTGCTCGTCCCCAGCTCTGGCCGCAGTGCAGCACATTCCAGTGAGGAGTGAGATTTCACAGCTGAACCCCCTGAGGTGACCCTATTCTCCTGCCTCCTGTTGTTGCACAATAAGGGATAGGGTGTCTAACTGAGACTTAAGGTCTCATGTTGCTGGTGGGGGAGTGGAAACAGCAGCGGCGTGATTTCTCATGAAATGTACCCCATGACCTGTTCTGTCCAAAGCAGGGAGCCATTCCCCAGGGCCTCCTCTCATCCCTGTGTCCCTGGGCTAGCAGGGGGCTCTTTGTGGTAGGCTTGGGACCCCCAAAGTGGATGGGTTTTCCACATTGCCTACACAGCCTGCTTCTTCCTTTTAGAGGTTACAAAACATGTGGCAGGAGCTGGGTCTGCAGCATCTTCCCTTGTCTTACGGGGAGTCTGAGCAATTCCCCCCCCTTGCGTCCCTCCAGAACAGCCAGTTGCAGCCAGGGGTAAATCTGTTCTCAGCTTTGTAAAGCTTCTCAAGTGCT
>JAOEHY010013218.1:0-10256 GCA_025447955.1 Psilopsiagon aurifrons | reverse complement strand
ATGATGCTATGGAACTGATGGACAGGGGTAGAGCAGTTGATGTCATCTACCTGGACTTGTGCAAAGTGTTTGACACTATCTCACTGTCTCTACGTTGGAGAGACATCAATTTGACAGGTGGACCACTTGGTGGATAAAGAACTGGCTGGATGGCCTCATGCAAAGAGATGTGCTCAATGGCTCAATGTCCAGCTGGAGACCAGTAACGAGTGGTGTCCCTGAGGGATAGGTGTTGGGACCGGTCTTGTTCAACATCTTTGTCGGTGACATGGACAGTGAGATTCAGAATCAAACTTTTTTCACTGAGATTTAGCCAAACCTTCCTATTCTAAGACATTTTTATAGCCTTCAGGTGTATGTCTTCATGGCATAATAGAACTATAGTTAGTGGTATAACCCATCCAGAGTGTTACCTTTCATTATGTGATTCTCAATCTTGATACTGACACAACTTTTCTTGGCAGTGATGAAGCCACAGATCTACACCATGAGATGTAATCTAAAATCATATTTCATTGTCTTGTTTTGAACGTAATTTTAGTATTTAGAATGACTGAGTGCAACTCTGACAGAAGTAAACTGTGATACATGGAATTAATTTCAGTGGACCAGATGCATGCCTCATCTTGTAATGATGGTGGACAATTAAAGTCAACATGGCTGGGCTGGAGAAGGCACCTGAGAAAATGAAACTCCATCATGTGTCTTTGCTTCAAACTTGTGAAATTGCTTTTAGAGGACTTGAAGAAGTAGGAGAATTTGGAGGGGAAAATGGGTCAAAAATGATTGACAAGCCATTGTAATGTATAATCCTTACGGAAAACAGCAGTCTTCTGATACAAAGCAGTGTAAGATTTATTACTATTTCTAGCACAGATCTGTCCCATTTGAACTGGATATGAATATTAGCATGCCACTCATGACTCATTCTGTGCTTCAGCGTTTCTTATTTTATGCTGGCTTGCTTGTGCTAGTTTTTTATACTGATCATTATATACGTGTCCTTTTTTATATTTTATAATTTCCTTTTAGATTTTCAGCTCGTTAAAGAGTTCCTGATGCAATCATGTTAATTTTTGATGTACTTCTAATCTTTCCTCCATGTTAGGAGAATTTGCTGTTGTGCCTTTATCTCTTGCATTTCTTTTTTCCTTATCACTTCTCAGATACTTGCATTTCCCTGAGCTATTTGAAGTCCATTACCCTTATTTTCTTATTTGCAATTTAAAGGAAGAATGGAAGACTTATCATTTTTATGATCTTTTTCACTTGAATTAACTTCCACTTTAAGATTCTCAACCACTTCCTCCTAAAGAATTTGAATTAAATCTAATATAGCTACTTTCTGTGTAATTTCCTCCACTTCATGGAAGAAAAAAGTGGTCCCTAGCACATTTGAAGAACTGAATAGACAATCTATGTCCTATCTTACTGCTTTTTCAAACAGAGCCTCAGATAGTTATACTCCCATCTAACCACTAGGTCCTGCCATGTAGGTCTTTCCAGTTTCTGCTCCTTAGATACTTCCTATAATTGCTATACTGAAAAAGCCTGATCAGAAAATCTTTGGTTTAAACCTATCATTATGTGCACTTTACTCTTTTTTTCTCTCCCATATTTCAACTGGTATTCAACAAATCTTTCTATTACTTGTTCCTAGACTTCAGGAAAAGTAAATTTGCCTTCATAAGTCACACCACCAGCCTTTTCCTATGGCCATTCTTCTACAATATACTATGCCTTTCTGCAATTGCATTCCAGTGTTGCGGTTGCCCAGCCACACTTCTGCAATGACAGGTCACACTAGGGTACTAATACCATGAGATCTAGCACTTATATCAGAGACTGCAGTGTTTGTGGTTCTCTACTTCAGATGTTTGGTGGCTCACTTCACATTCTCCCTGTCTTTTTGCATTTTTTTTTTCCTTTCTCTCCTCTCCTCTCACCTTGGCTTTGACCATATGTATTCTGCATTGATAACCTGAACAGGCAGAGAGGTAAAGCCTGCAGATTTTTTTTCACTGATACCTTTCAAAACTATCTCAAAGCCTTGCTCATGAAGAGGAACTTGAGACCAGAAGGTTTTCCTCAGAAGTCAGGCTGTTTAGCATCTTTATTGGCAACATGGACAGTAAAATTGAGTGCACCCTTAGCAGGTTTGCTGATGACACCAAGCTGTGTGGTTCGGTCGACACACTGGAGGAAGAGATGTCATCCAGAGGGACCTGGACAGGCTGAAGAGGTAGGCCAGCGTTTATCCCATGAAGTTCAAGAAGGCCAAGTACAAGGTCCTGCACCTGGGTCAGGGCAGTCCCAAGCACAACTATAGGCTGAGCAGAGACTGGAATGGGAGCAGCCCTGAGGAAAAGGACTTACAGGGGTCAGTTGACGAGAAGATCAACATTAGCTGGCAGCGTGTGCCTGCAGCCCAGAAACCAACCATATACTGGGCTGCATCCAAAAGGAGCGCAACCAGCAGGTCAAGGGACAAGGGGCAATGGGTTCAGACTTAAAGAGGGGAAGTTTAGATTGGATATGAGGAAGAAATTCTTTACTGTAAGGGTGGTGAGGCACTGGAATGGGTTGCCCAGGGAAGTTGTGAGTGCTCCATTGCTGGCGGTGTTCAAGGCCAGTTTGGACAGAGCCTTGGGTGGCATGGTTTAGTGTGAGGTGTCCCTGCCCATGGAGCTGGATGATTTTAAGGTCCTTTCCAACCCTGACTATTCTATGGTTCTATGATTCTGCCCCATTACTACACTCTTGTGATACCGCACCTGCAGTCCTGCATTCAGCTCTGGGGCCCTCAACATTAGAGGGACATGGAGCTGCTGGAGTTGAGTCCAGAATAGGCCAAGAAAATGCTCCAAGGGCTGGAGCAGCTCTTCTATGGAGACTGGCTGAGAAAGCTGCACTTGTTCAGCCTGGAGAAGACTCAGGAGTGATCTTAGAGTAGCTTCTATTTCCTAAAGGGACTGAAAAGAAATCTGGAGAGGGACTTTTTATAAGGGCATGTAGAGACAAGACAGGGGTGAATGGCTTTAAACCGAAAGAGGGTAAATTAGGATTAGATACAAGGAAGAAATTCTTCCCTGTGAGGGTACTGAGGCGCTGGCACAGGGTGCCCCGAGGAGCCGTGGCTGCCCCATCCCTGGCAGTGTTCAAGGCCAGGTTGGACACAGGGGCTTGGAGCAACCTGCTCTGGTGGAAGGTGTCCCTGCCCATGGCCAGAGGTTGGAACTGGGTGAGCTTTAAGGTCCCTTCCAACCAAAATCATTCTACAATTTTCTGATTCTCTGAGTTAATCTTACAGACGGGTATCCTGCATGTCCACCTTCACACCCCCTGTGCAGTCAGACCTCCCCCCTGGCACTGTCTGGGCCTTCATCCCTAGCTGACAGCACAGATAAGGTCAGCATCCCTATTTTATTCATAGCTTCTTCAGCCTCACTCGTATCACACCTGCAGTAGCACCAGAGCCCAAGTTCACAAACAGGAGATGCTACAGGTGAAGATGTTTTGCTCTTTTGTTGCAATATCCATGTGTTTAAGTATATGTAAAACTTGTTACTTCAGGGAAATAAGGTTATTCTTAATAATGATTACTTCTACCATTATTTCGATCTGCAGCTCTGGAAATTAATGTCTTAAGATAATTTAATAACTGCTTGTGTACTTGACAAAATACTAGATTTATACATGAGACTGATTTCATCAAATTACTGAAAATAATTACATTGAATTAATACAACATGCCAGTTGGATTCCTGGCATGTAATATCTGTTTTGACATTAATACTGAAGGAAAATTGAATCTATTCTTTTTTATTTTTTGACATCTGCACAGGAGATGAGACAGGGATCAATGCATGCATAACCTCTCATTTCTGCCAATTTCATGCAAATCAAAGGGCAAAAAAGAGCATGATTTTATTCAATTATACCACTATGCCTACTACAATTATTGTTTCATTATCTGTTTTGCAGAGTATTTGATGTACATGTTTTTCCATTTTTTGCAAGTAACAGTTTCCAAAGTTTAATAGTACAACTACTCAAGTATTAACTGAGGAAAGAAAGAAGAAATATTTTTAAATACATAAAAGAGAATGAACTGGAGAATTCATTAGGCTCCAAAAGCAGTAACTGGAAAGGAAAATGTGATTTTAGGAAAAGCAAATCATTTTATTGCAGTATTCAAACAACTTATTGAGAAATTATGTATCAGAGAGATTACTACAGTCACCTTTATTAAAAGTTTTTTAAAAGAAGAGTAAGAAATCAACATGAGATGATATTGAAGTAGAATCATTTAGACCAGGCAATATCACTCTAAAGGAGCTGAACTGTGATATAAAGAGGGAAATTGTATTAATCAAAATACAGATTGTATTGTTGATTTAACGGTTATCCAACATTGTACTTTTTTGGTTTTCTTTCAAAGAGATAAAATTTTTCAGCCTGAAAATATTGACTCAGAAATCACACTTTAGTAGCCTTTGAGGAAATTGGTGTAGGGCTTCCAAAGCTCTTGGGTACCATATAATGTGACAAGGAAAAACCAGTAAGTCACTAATAATAAAAGCAGTCTTCCAAAGTCTTGCAGAGAACAAATAGTGGATAAGAGAAAAAATGGAGCAGGTGATTTATTTTGATTTTCAAAATCTTTTAGTAAGGCTTTTCTTGACATAATTCAGCAAACTAGCCTTATCCTGAAAAATGTGGAAGCTTCTGCTAAATTCTGAAGGAGGAATGTAAATCCCAATCAGGTCAATGGAATTTCATTACCGTCAAATAAATTTTTCATCATTTTTCTAAAACCTATGAATAAAAAAGACCAAATACAGAAATAAAAGCAGCAGTGGTATGAATCCCAAAGATCATTTCCTGATTTAGAAAAGAATGAGAGAAAATAACTCAAAGTAAATGCTTTCTCAGCATTTACTGAGAAATGAAAAGTATAAAGTCTAATAGCTCTGTCCCTTTGGGATCATTAAGAGTATTGGATAAATTCAGTATACGTACTAATTATGTGCAAGAAAGGTTGAATTGTGAGATGGAGCTCTGCTGACAAGGAAAAAAATGCCCTAGCTTAGTGAAGATTAAGTAGGATTGTGAAAAACTCCAGAAGGAATAGGAGTGAAAATGAAATGCAGCAGAATGGATGCAGAAAAATACTTGGCAGAAGGGACATTTGCAGTGGAAAATGTCAGTGTTTTCCAGGGAACTTGTAATATATTGCAGGATGCATCAAGGTTTCAGCATGGCATAGTTCAATCGAAAGACATGTAAAACCTTTTTTACTTTGAAAAAATCAAAGATTTAGGAGTCAAGATCAATGTCAGAAGATTCACTCAGTCACAGAGGGACACGTTATCAGGTATAGCTCAGTTATTTAATTTTTACACTGTGTATAGAAAATATATAAAAAAACATAGTATGATTTTATTTCCTGGTTCAGTAGACTTTTATTTGAAAGCAGAGAGGTGTTTCAAATAACAACAGTGTCACTGTCAGTGCTGATAGGACTTGGTTTTGTCTGGTCTCTCTGTTTTTCTGAAGTCTCTTTCATCATTAAATGGACTTCAAGTCAACTTGTCATTCCCCTTGTTATTCTTGATAAAAAGTGCACAATTTTCAAGTAAGGGTGTAAAAATGTAATGACTTTTTTTTCCCTGTTGAAAAAATTCTGCAAAGGATCAAACTTTTCAGTAAAAGTCAGACTCTTTCTCTGTAGAATAGATTTTACACCTTGGTTTACACACATGCATAAAAAATACAGAATTGTCCCTAAAAATTTTTCTCCGAATACTGGCTTTGAATAAAATATCATAAAAATTAATGTTCCCCTCTGTTTAGTCATTCTTTCTGAGTTTGGTAAGCTTCCTACAGTATTTACAGCAGTTTGCTCACCAATATTTATTGGAGATGATGGTAACAAACAAGACCTGCTGCTGTAGGAAAACACATGCAGGGGTGTTAAGAAAGGTAAAATTTTTGTATCAAGGCCTAATTTTTGAAGGCTGTCAGTGAATTTTCTGTGAACTTTCTTTCTAAATGATAAAAAGAGTAGCAAAGGAAGGCTTATATTTTTAATCTTATAAAATTGATGCTTTCTGAGAGTTGATGTCTTGGATAAGACAAATATGAATAGAAAATTGCAATGCAAGTTATTCTGCTAGCACTAGAATCTGCTGAGTAGTGACAAATTTGGTTTACCTTATGGAAGAGTATTTTCATAATGTCAGAAATGGAATGGCTCAGGTGACTTAGTGCTACTCCATAAAAAACTAGCTTGGGATTTAAGAAAAAAAGCCTTATGTCTTCCTCCATCCACACTGTTGTGGGCATATTTGGAAAAAGAAGAGAAAGACTACACCCAAGTTGTATTTGTAAGGTTCAACAATGAGCCCGTGTGCTGCACACCAGAAAGCCTGTCCACTGATGTTAAGCTAGAACTGCTCTTGAAGCTGTATCGAGTCACACTGCAGCTATTACCCTTTGCTACAGGAATCTACACAGTATTTTTTCCAATATGTCATAAAGCCAACTCAGATCTATATATCCCTGCCCAGCAGCAGCAACAGAGCTTGGCCCCTTTTGCTTAATGAGTCTGATAATGTCTGTCTCAAGGAGAAGGAAAAGGGCATAGAAAACATTGTTTTTTCTTAATATCCTCGCAAAAAGGTCAACCACAAAGGTAATCTTTTTTTCTCCTTTATTCAGCTAGTTACTTTGTTCCTCTCAACATCACTGCAAAAATATGTCTGCACTAGGTACCATAAATAGGATCAAGCATCCTTAAGGAAAGATGTTTTCTGTATTGACACAACCTGTAGGAGAATACTAGCAAAGTGGTATGTATGTGTGTGTGGTATATGGAGGAGAGGATGGATTCTGCTCTACTCTTGTCCTCAGGGTCTTGCAGAAATTCTGAACAACTGAAGAAGTCTGTTTATTCACTTCACCCTGCCTCACAACAGCAACCAAATAGAACTTAAATATACTCTAAGCTGTTTTGCTGAATGAACACAAATGTATCAGTATTTTTCTCCTTGTATACTAGTGCTTAGGTTTTGACAGTAACAGCTAAGAAGCCTTTATACTTGTTCCTTTTATTTTGCTTTCCTACTACAATGAATGTATTCCTGGAAGGTTTTTTTCACATAAGCTTCTACATCACTACTCTAGGCTGTAATTTCATTATCTGCTTTTTTTCAGTAACTTGGAACTTTTGATGAGTTATTCAGATGGTTTTAAGTTATAAATTCTACCCAAGATGTTTTAGTACATTAGTCCTTTAAAAGTGTAAATGATTTCTGTGTCAAGAACCAGAAGGATGAAAGGTGTAAAATGTTACACTTACAAGAAAAGTGGAACTTACAGATATGCATGTAATGATGAAAGGATTGACAGTTCTGACTTCTCTCAGCCGGATCTGTTAACTTCATCTGACACCAAAAAAACTCCCATTAAATCAGCACAGAAAAGATCCAATATTGGCATTTGCACATCATTCCTTAGGGTTATGAAATATCTACTGCATTAATGAATACAGCAGCCAGAAGGTTTGTATTCGTTCATGGAGCTGTTGGAGCAAGTCCAGAGGAGGGCCATGAGGATGATAAGGGGGCTGGAGCACCTCCCTTGAGAAAGCAGGCTGAGAAAATATGGGCTGTTCAGCATGGAGAAGAGTAGGCTGCATGGAGACCTCATAGAAGCCTTCCAGCGTCTGAAGGGGACCTTCAAGGATGCCAAAGAGGGACTATTCATCAGGGACTGCAGTGATATAGGACAAGGGGTAATGGGCTTAAACTGGAACAGGTGAAGCTGAGGTTAGATACAAGAAAGAAGTTCTTTATGTGGGGGTGGCGAGGCAGGCACTTGAACAGGCTGCCCAAAGAACTGGTAAATTCTCCATTCTGGCAGTGTTTAAGGTCAGGTTGGACAGAGCCTTGGGTGACATGGTCTAGAGTGAGGCATCCCTGCCTATGGCAGGGGGTTAGAACTGGATGATCTTAAGGTCCTTTCCAACCCAAATCATTCTATGATTCTATGATTTTCATAGCATGTTACTTTTTAGACAGGTGATAGCTGTCCAGTGTTTCTTCCTTGTTCTAAATCTAGAAAACTTTATAATTGTATTTAGGTTTTCAGTCAGGATTGTTATGCAGCAAAAGTACTGTCATACTATTCTCTGCACCTCCGTAACTACCCTCATCCTTTTCTGATGGTCTATTTGTGGTTTCTGTCTCCAGCTGCACAGAATTAAGTAAAATGCTGTTTAAGTTTGCCCAGTGTGATTTTGTGTTATCATTTACTTTTTTTTTTTTTTTTTTTTTCATTTGTTACTGAGGAAGAAAGTTGGCATTTCATGGAAATATGCACGCTGGTCATTGTGGCTTTGAATAGATCTGTTGCCTGTTGCCTGGTATTGTTGAGATCTGAGCTTTGCTGTGAATGCTGATTTCAAAGATTTGGCAGACTCCTGTAGATCTCAAGCAAAATCTTCCTTCATTCTGAGGAAAAGATGGTGCTGGTGTTAGGATTTTTTCGGTTGGTACCAAGGAAAGTAGATAAAGGGGAGGAGGAATTTATCTCCCTCCCAAGGTAAGCAAACTATTGTTCAAAGTGTTTCTGGTCTAAAGAGTAGTCTTGAACTGGCTTTGTGTCTTGGGCTGTAATCACCTATTAACTGCAATTCTGGTCTCATAATGTTATTTAACAGAGGACAGTTGTTCAGCAGCTTTAATCACATGTAATGTTGTACAATTAGCAGACTGTTCGACAAAGGCTTCAGCCTCAGCTTTTGTCTATACAATATAAAGCAGCAACACAATTTCCATTTCCTCTCTTTGCATGAACTCAGCAATTCATTACAAAACAGCTACAAAGACACGTCTAATAGCTAAGAAACATGTCTGATCCAGAACAACAAAATGATCTGTCTTAGCTCAGGAAGACAATGTACAGACTACTGCACTGAGAGTGGCTTGTGGGCCTCCTAACATCCTCCAGAATGAAACTAGACACATCACTTTTCACCTCTCTTTTTCTCACACACTTTCAGGTGTTCCCTCTATCAAGACTGCAAACTCCTTAAGGCACTGACTGCTTCTCTGTGATGTTTGTGCCGTGCTTAGCAAGGGCATCCTCATCTTGGCTGGATTCTTACTTCACACCAGTAGATAGGCACTGCTGGATGTAACTGTGCTCCTTATTTTACTGATGGACTTTGACGTTTTTGGAAATTCAGGCAAAGGTTTAATGATATCCCTGGAAAAACAAGTTTAACCAAACCCCAAATAACTCCTGCACACTCAAAGGGTAATGGCCACAGAATGTGGGGAAGGTTTGATTTGGAGCTATCTCAGAGTTTAACATGGGTCACTTTGGACTCTTTCAGTTTGAGATTGTACCAGGTGATGGAATTAAGTATCTTTATCTCCTTGGAACAGACACCACGTTGTAAATTTATTTCAGCAGTAGAACAAAGTTTCAGAGAGTCTGTTATTTTTTTTCATCACCTGATATTATTTATTACTTGTAATGATTTATTACATCATTATTTATTACTTGTAAAAAAACCCTGTAAAACGAAAAGGGGTCATAGGGAAGTTGAAAGGCTGTGCTCAGCACACTGCAGAAAAAAAGACATTTTAAGCAATTTTATTTCAATGACTACTTTCGTACCGTGGAGCGGTACAAAAGCTGGGAACTTTTGTTACCTCTCACCAGGCAGTAAGCAGACGGCAAGGTCTTGATTTGAGATGCGAAGATGGAGTAAAGGCCGGCCGGCAGGGAGGCAGGAGTTCAGGACAAGTTCTAACACCTCTCCCGGCGTTACCCGCCGCGAGTTCAAACAAAACAGCCTCGGCTTCTCAGGACCTGACGCGGAGGCCGGGGCGGCCCGGCCAGCTCCTGGGGGCAGGGAGCACGGCCCGGGAGCCGCTGCATCCTCTGCCCTCTAGCTGCTCGCCTCACGCTGGCTGCTGGCTCTACGCTTACCGGAGCCCGGCCGCATCACCCCCGCTCCCGCCGGGCCGTAAAGCCTCCGCCGGCTCTGTGCGCCCATACCTCCCCCCCGCCTTTGCTGTTGTTTTTAAGCTGGGGAAGATGCGTCTGTTGAAGCACGGGGAAGGGGCGGGAGAGGCGTCCGGGGCTCGGCAGCTCCCGTACCGCGGCTGCACCTTCGGAGGGAGGAGGCTCTCCCGCCTTCCACACGCCGCTGAGGGACGGATCCAAACGGACCGAGGGGC
>JAOEHY010013217.1:0-10149 GCA_025447955.1 Psilopsiagon aurifrons | reverse complement strand
CTTTTTTTTTCTTTTCTCTTTTTTAATCATAAGGAATAGTTGTGAACAAACAAAAAGGCTGAGAACTTTTTTGCATAAGATATCATACATATTTAATATAGCGCACTTTTTCTTGCCTCTTGGTAGACAGAAAAGACAAAGAACACCCTTTTAAGTTATCAGAAGAACAGTAAGTTGAAACTTTATAGTAAAGATATATTGAGAATACTGTGGGTTGAATCATTGTTGTGGTTGACCAGCATCTTCGAAAACAGTGCTATATGAAACTCCATCTAATGCCAATATCAAAGATTACTAGTGCCCAGGGAAGTAAGCAAAAGCAATCAAACCCAGGGGATAACTCTCTTTTGTGCTATTTTACAATTTCTTTATTCTTTTTTTTTTTTTTAAGTTAATTGAGCAACCTACAGTTACAAAGTCTTGTCTCCTAGTAGGCAGGTTGTGGTCCTTTCCAGTACTCATGTTTATTAACAGACATGTCTTCATTCAATGGACCAGTGCAGATGAAGAAATTTCTGCACAGTTAACATGGCAGAAGAACTGCAAAAATTCACCTAATTTTCATTTCCTCCTAGTCAATGGTACTTCTGGTGGTCTGGACTGAATATATGGGCCAAGAGCTGTAATGAAATAAGTTAAAATCAGCCAGACTGTTATGGTCTAGGCAGGCATGATTTCTTACTAACTGGATATGGCAATGACTTGAAAATTTGCGATCTAATTGATAACAAAGTTTATGCAGGTATTTACCCTTACTGCCCTAGAAATGATCATAGTAAGTCTATTCAACTAATCACTCTTTCTACCATACACTAGAAACTTAGTAGTGAATTATTTGCCTGCATTACCAAGTTGTGCAAATCTTAAGAAAATGAGAACTGCTAAAGAGTTAAATGAGGGGAGAGTTGGCAGTATGCACTGATTGCTTGAAGTAGGTTGAAGTTCAGGGTTTATTTGCATTTGAATTAATTGAGATTGGTGTCCAGCAGTGCTTTTCATCACAGGCTTCAGAAAGACTTTTTTGTATAATAAAGTACTTGAAAATGTTAGTTGGAAGATGAACGATATTTAAAATACTTATTTCTTTTCCTGGCAGAGTGAGCTTTTTTCTCATTTTCCTAAGTAAGGCTTATTGTAATTCTGAAATATTTTTATCAGTGAATGGGTGTTCTTGTGTTAAAAGCCACTATAATTTTTAAATCAGCATATTAAAAACTTTCTGAAATCTTTTTTGGTTTCTTTATGAAGAAGTTCTTAATATCTAAAAAATGGAATAAAATAATCTTAAACTAGCTCATAGCATTAATCAGATAAAATGTTATTCCTTACTAAAAATGCTCTTTTATTAAATGATAGGAACTTCTAGGTTATTACTTCGAATTCTCTTGCTTCCATAAAAAACAAAAATATTTTAGATGTTTTCTGTGTTGTATCTCTGAACTGTATGTATTTTCATTAATGTAAATTATTATACTTTTAATCACTTGTCAAGAAAATAATGAGTAATGAAACAAAGGTAGAAAATGTTATTCTTTCATGACAGGTACTGGAAATAAACTTTTCCAAATAGCTTGCAGATGATGAGATGCTTTGAAGTGGAACATTTCAAGTTGCGTATTTTTTAATATTTTCTTTCACAAACTTTATTTAAAACAGCACTTGAGTAATAAGTTCCTTATTGGTTTTGTTAAACTTTGTGAACCATAATCATTATGAAAGAAAGAAAAAAACCCACCCCACTTTCATAACACTGTGGCAGATCAATGGAAATCATAATTCATGTGGAAGAGCAGTCAAAAAAAACCCCAACCCTGTCTTTTGTTTCTGTAGAAAATATTATGATTATATATAGGGAAGCTGTGAATGCTCCATCCCTGGCAGTATTCAAGACCAGGTTGTACAGAGCCTTGAGTGACATGGTTTAGTGTGAGGTGTCCCTGCCCATAGCAGGGGGGTTGGAACTAGATGATCTTAAGGTCCTTTCCAACCCTAACTATTCTATGATTCTATGATACTATGATGCTTTCTCATGAAGACTGTATGTGCTGACAGTTAATGGCCTTTTAGTGATAACAGGAAACTGGATCAACAGAAGTATTGGATACATGAAAATGCCATGATATCCAAGAAGATTTATTTAGGAAAAAAGTTAAATTAACTGCAAAAAAGTGAAAATTATCTCTTATCCAGTCTTAACCAGCCCATTTCAGTATATACCCATTGCCTTTTTGCTGAACTCCCTCCAGTTTATCCATAGTTTTCTTGAACCAGGGATCGAAACAAGACATAGTACTATAGATGTGGTCTGAATAAGATGTTGATGACCAGTCTTCAAAGAAAAGTTGCAATATGTATCTACATATAGAAAAAAAAAATATATACATAATTGAAGAAGAAAAGTAAATTAGATTAGGAAAAATCTCCGTAAGTTTCCTCAAAAGGATTTCTTTTTTTCCAGGAAAGTATAGCAATATGGCCTGTAGTCAAGACCAGCATAAAAATGCCTGTGTTTGCTATCATTCCTAGGGTGTATCTGTTCCCTGTATGAACTCTAGATGAGAATGCACCAAGTACAACTGTATGTAAAGATTGTTTTCTCTACATGGAAAAGCTATAGAATCTAAGTTTTCTTTTAAGAAACTGCTTGGCACCACCTGATTTATTTAAGCAAGATTCAAACATATTTAGTATATAAACTATATAAACAGAAAAGACTAGTATCTGCTTTCTGAGAACACTCTCGTGTAAAAGAAAGCTAAATGCAAAAGTGAATCACCAGCTCACAAATAACTATCTTTTAGATCTTCAGCAGTCCATCTTTCTATTAATACAGCAGAAAACAAGCTATTGTACTGAAGTAAAAAAAGCCAAAACTATGTGCCATGTTAATTTTAAAGATGTTTTCTACATTTTGCTTTCATGAGAAGGAGAATTATTTTGGTGCATCACCATTTCCAACAGTGTCTCATTTTTACCTTGTAAGGGTCTGGATTGAGTCTTAAGACAACAAAAAGCAGAAGCCTTTGTATGACATTAAGTTTGTACAATATCTTGAAGATTATTCACTTTTCTTGAAAGGTAAAAGGAAAACTAGGGAAAATGTAGGCCTGCTACTGAACAGAGGAGGGACCCTGGTGACAAAAGACACAGAGAAGGTAGAGATACTGAATATCTACTTCACTTCAGTCTTCAATATCAAGGTCAGCCCTCAGGAATCCCCCACCTAGGAGACCAGGGAGAAGGTCTGGAGAAATGAAGTCTTTTACTTTGTTGAGGAGGATCAGGTCATGAGATGATTTAGAAATGAGAAAAATGAGATAATTTAGACAAATTTGACTTCCAGATACATGGCCCTGATGCATCCACAAGTGCTGAGGGAGCTGGCAGATGTTGTTGCTAGGCCCCTCTCGATCAACTTTGAAAGGTCATGGCAACAAGGAGAGGTGCCTGAGGACTAGAAGAAAACAAATGTCATTCCAGGCTTCAGAAATGGCAAGAAGGAGGATCCTGAGAACTACAAGACCTGTCAACCTCACCTCAATCCATAGAAAGGTCATGGAATGTCTCATCCTGGATGCTATCTTTAACCATGGGGAAGGCCAGAAGGTGATCAGGTGTAGTTAGCATGGATTCACAAAAGGGAAATCACACTTAACCAACCTGATTGTCTTTTACAGTGGGATAGCTGGCTGGATAAATGAGGCGTAGTCCCACAAGGAGGCTAGTCTGGATGACCCCCAGTGGTCCCTTGCAACCTCAACCATTCTGTGGTTCTGTGATTTGGTTGTTAAATCTGTAGAATGAAAACTAAGACCAAGTACCTTCGGTAAAGGCAGATTTCTTCACTGTTGTCAGGTATTCCTCAAGTTTGAGAGGTGAATTCTCAGAAAGTGGTCAGAAAATCAGTGTCATTTCCAAGTGTTTGCTCAGTTAGCCCTACGGTATTCACAGGAGTACAAAAACTGATATTAAAATGCAACATCTTATTTTAACACTGAGTCCTTCTTTTCTTCTTCACTTTGTTTAAAGATAGAAACAAGTTCAGTTCATCATCTGTTTTAGCAGTGGAAAGGCCACAGAGAAGGAAGAGAGGCTCTTCCTGACAGTATTTTTGGCTTGTCCTTGTAAAATGGAATTAAGTCATGTGGGTGATGTTCGAGTCCCTCTCCTCGCAGCAGCCAAGGTTAGCCATAACCTCATCTTCAGTGAGAAATCGATGTTTTTAATCTTGAGTGCTCATTTTCGAATTGAAATACAGTTCATCACATTGCTGTTCTTCCATATTATCAAGTCCTCTGACAGAGATAATTCTAATTTAAAATGAACCACAAGACACAGCATCAGGTTATGATAGTTTGAAGGCTGATCATATTTTGCATTTATTTCCTGTGCCTTTTAAGGTGAATGAATCTCAGCCAGTCCAATGCAAAGTTAAAGTAGTGATTTTAAATTTGTTGGTTCTGTAACATACATGTTATTCTCTCTTCCATTATACTCCTTTTATATTCTTAGGTAATTCAGAAACCCAGCAATAATTAGTACTGGTAGTATTTCCACATGAATATTATATTTCTATTTTAGATTTTATGACTTTTGCCCCAGGCTGTTTTTAATAAACAGTATTAGTCTGCAAAAAATGTTCTACACATTGATGCATGGGCTGATTTAGTTCTTTCCCTGGGACACTGAAAGGAAAGCATAATTAACATCACCCCTGAGATTTAACTTTTGTATTATGCTAATTATTCCTTGAACTGGAAACAGTTTTTCAAGTGAATTTAAACTGTGTTGCTTAGCTATAATTGCATTTTAGTCTACTGTCTAATAATAGGCTGATTCTCTTTTATGCTTAGAGAATTATTGTCACAAAAATATTTGAACAGTGTACATTTGTATATTCTTGTTGCAGTCAGTGGAGTGGGGAGAGGTTAGCTGTACCTTGGGAGTTTAATTTGAAATATTAGTAGAGTGCTTTAGGCATCAGGTACTAAAATTTGTGTCCCTTATGGACGAAAAATCTAATGTTTTAATATATTTGTGTCCTTTCTATCTTTTCAGAATGATAGTCATGTTCATCCAGTGCTTTAGGTTCCCAGTAATTTCTTCCATGCATAAATAAACTTTTAAAAAATGGCTTCCATGCTTGTCTTTGTAGAAATTGATGTGGTATGTATATAAAAAAGTTAATAAAGCTATACTGAATATCAGATTTGTATTTCCAAAGCCTCAGAAATCAATATAAAAATATAACACCCCTGATGTTAGAATTTCTGAGTTAAACCAGCTTTCATATTAAAAAAGCGATATAAATGAAAGTTTGTTATATATTTTGCTGATTATAATAGGAGTAGTTTTATGAAGTTGTGCTACATCTGACTTCTCCAAGAAATGTGAGAAGTCATATGGCTAAGAATGTCAGGTTTACCATTGTCTGCTTTCCTTCTGAGAGACAAAAGTTCCAAACTCAGTGAGTTAGTCTTGCATTTTTTATAAACAGCGTATTTGTTCCTGAAGTTATGTGTAAATGCTGGAGGAAAACTTTAAAATCTGTTAATGAAACTCTGAATGCTGAAAATGTAAGCAGTGAGTCTTGTACTTTTGCTATACTTTCTAATAAAGAAAGTGAACAGTAGATTGTAAGCATGCATAGAAATTTTGAATTCTAGAAATTTGCCTTATTGAAGTATTAAATTGGGTCTCTTTCAAAAAAGAGTTAGAATGTTACATATAAGATATTGCAGAAAGGATGCCATGGCAGATTGATTTATATCTGTTAATATCCCTGTAAGACCCAGTTCAGCGTCTTTATTGCTGTCACTCTTGTCACTGAATATTTAGGGACAAGCAGCTTCTCAGCATACTGTTTGCTTTGCATATAGATTAGGTTCGTAAGCCAATAACCACTGAAGTTTTCACTGGTTTTGACTAGTGTCACAATTCTCCAATAATTGCATCAGAATTATTGGCGAGATCGATGTAATGCATAAGTAACTTCCTTCTATTTGTGGTATTTATGTCCAGCAATAATTATACATTGCAGTTTTTCTGTGTAATCTTTGTAAAATACTTAGGCAGAAGGCAGAAGCCTTTAACATAGCTCACTAGAAAAACTTCCCATTTGCTAGATATCATAGCATCTGCTAAGAGTAAAACCACTGTTGAAATAATCCTAAACCAGAAAAAACATTACTCATGACTCACCAAAAGAGAGTGAAATAACGAGGTAGCTATTTCCTTTAAAGGCACAAAGAAGGGAAGTCCACTGTATCTGAACTTGTGACGTTGTGGCTACCTGTCTTTCTCTCATTTTCTAGTTTAAAAAAAAAAAAAAAGTACTTGTGGAAAAGGGAAAAAAAAAAAAAAAAAACAAAACCAAAACTTTTCTGTGCTCCCAGACTGACTGAAAACTGGTATGTTTACATTTACATTAATATTATCATAGCAGGTTTGCATCAGTGAAAATATGAGGATAAATGAGACACCATATGCGCAGCTCCACAATTAATTACTACAAGAACACTTCTGTAATGAAGATCATAGCATTGTTTTGGAATTTGTTTGCTTCTCTTTATCCTTGCATGCATGTTATTTCTGTCCATCTGCAGGAAATATTATGAAATTATAGTCAGTGGGCAATTCTAACAACAGAAGAATATTAATGGTAAAAATTTGTGTTACAAATGAAGGCTCCTAAATTACTGGTTGTTTACCAAGGGTCATTATCACCCATAATTTCAGTCCAACATTTTTTTCCTGTTACATAATGCAATTAAACAACAACCCCCCTAAAACCTAGAATGCTGTTTTAGAGTGGATGCAATGTCAAGCGAAGTTAATGTCACATAGTGAATGCAAAACTTTGCACGTGTCATTTGCAGGATAAAAACCTATTACTTCTGTCTAGATGATTCAGTGTTCCAACAGCAGAAAAACCTTCTGTGTTGCTATGGGATTCAGGGCAAGTTTATAGTCACAACAGTATAAAACAGACACCCATGTACTAAGCTTGCTTAAACAGCATTTCAGTTATATTTTAAGTATGTTGATTTAAAGTTTATTGTGCTTACTTTGACATTATAGGGGAAGTAAAACCATGAATCACAGAATAAGCTATGTATTTTCACATTGTAGCTAAACAGAGAAGTCCTTACTGGACTCTGAAACCTATCAGAAAAACAAAAGGTAAAAGTGTTAATCTATATTAATCCATCATTTTGCACTCAGTCACTAAATGGAATTGGTGGAATGATTTAAAAACACTCTTTGTCTTGCTGAAGTGAATATGATTTTCCTGTGCTGTGTAAAGATATTGAGAAAGTAGGTGTCATGCATAGACCCTATAAATAGTATAATTACTTAAGTGTAAAGGCCAGTTTAGACATCCTTCAGTTTCTCCAAACCTAAAAATGAAAATAAAGCTGCATTAAAATGCTAAGAAACATCAACATGTACTGGAATTGAGATTAGAAAATGTTAGCACAGCTTTCATGAAAATAAAAAACTTTCTGTGATGATAAAACTTATAAAGAGAAAGTACTATACCATAAAATGAGAAGTGAATTTTTAGAAGAGAATTAGTTGATCTATTTTGAGGCCACTGCTATCCCTCTCATCCTGTTATACCCATTGATCATTCTTTCATTTCCTTCTATTGACCATATACTGACCAGTATTTCTGGCCAGAAATGAAACTTTTCCTCCATTGCCCTCCACCTTAACTAGTTATCAGTTGTAATACTATGGCCTAAGATCAATTTAAGCTCTCATAGAACAAGCCACCTCTGTCCAAACTTACGTAAAACTGATTTGGAGTAGTGTGTTACTGTGGACGTATAGCAGGCTCTAACAGTAATTGTCGAAGATAAATTAGAACAGAACAGCACAGAGCTATGATTTCAGTCACTGAGCTGGAGGTAACCACTCCCCTAACACCCCAAGGCACAGTTTTGAGCTTTTTTTCAAGGCTTCTGCTGGGATACTTTGTCCCTATGGTATAAATTCAAGTGGGTGATGAAAGCCTTATGGGAATGTTATTCTAGAAAGAGATTGCTGTAAAGCAAACAGTCTTATAGCTACATTTATCCTCCCAGGCATGTGTCTGATATCTTATATCGTATATCTGATATATTATGGTTAAAAAAAAAAAGAGCTGAAAGGGGCTGGCTTGTTTAGCTTTCTATAAAATGGTTATTCTGGAGTCGTTTTTAAATATCCCCTTTATAGTTTTGCATCTCCCTCGGGCTTTGAGAGTAGCCAAAACTAGGGCAAAATATAGACCTGAAAAAAGGTATTTTTTGTGGGTGATGTTCAAAGAATTCAAATAGCTTTGAAAATAAGGGGTGATTTTAGATTCTTTTAATGACACTACTCTCATTTTTCCAATACATATTATTTATTATCATACTGTGCACTCAGAACCCTTGGGAACTCAGTGGCTGTAGTACTGTTACAGGCCATGCTATATCTAGCAGCACAACTGAGTTGTCAGTTGGGGCTGGCTTTAGGCATGGGAGGCTGCCCGAAACAGCCAACTCCTGGGAGAGAGCAGCAGTGGCTCTGCTTCTGTTTTGTTTCCAAGCATTCCACTGGGCAATTGTGGCCACCGGCTGCAGTGCCAGCACTGAGTGTTGGTAATCCTTTACTGAGAAATTAGGAAGTATGAGCAGTATGCACTGTTACAAGTGATATCCCCTTGCCTTCCTCAGCAACTTCCCATTCCCCCTCATCTGCTACCCAACTCCAATAAAAGGAGCAGTGAACCCAATTCTTCAGTATGCCTTTCTCCTTCTTTGGCATTCTCCTCTTCCTCATGCTGGAACTTTCTATTGCTTCAGGAGTAACTCAGTCTCAGGCCTTATTTTTGGAGAAGGCAAAGAGAAAAGGCTTGACCTGGGATTGTCATCAGGTGTGAGTTGTGATGATCTGTGCACTGTATTGCTCTGAAGGACAGAAGTTGTTATCTCTGTCTTCATTAACATGTTTTAATGTTAATTAACAAGCAGATTTTGCACATTAATGCAATTGTATGCTTAAAATGTGAAGATGAGAAAGAAAGGTGGATTTCTCAGTCTTATCAGTTGGCAGGGTAATCAGGCTTTTCCACCACGGGACAAAATGGGAAATTCTAAGAATATTGGAATGATTATTTGAAACTTATTAATATCAATGTGATTAATTAAAGAAAACAACAGAGGCTTTCTTTCATATGAATAGCATCCATTGAGGCTCTTTTCTCTAGTAGTCACAGAAGAGCTGCAAGAGTATGAATGCAATAGTTCACATTATATGTTGCTGAACAAGACAAAACCCTTTTTTCTGCATATATAATCTGCAAAATAACTTTCAAAAACCTCTTTTTCTGTTTTGATTAATCATTGGGGGTTTGCAGAAAATTTCACCTGGGTAACAAAAAGTATCTGAAATTGCTGAAGGGTAGGCATTCCCAGAACTTCAAAATACAGAGTCAAGAGGAGCTTTCAATTTTAATTGTGTAGAGATGCTTACCTGAGTCAGCGCTGAGGGTACATTCACGCAGACAGTAATTGATTCATCAATAAAGGGCCTATGTGTAGCTGCAGTACTTCGATTTTCTGATCTGCATCTGTGGCTTATGATGTTCAGACACGTCTCCAGGCTCCTTGTCATAGAGTTGTGCTTCACAGAGGTGTCCTAGACAATCCCAGTGTCTATGTGGTTGATTCAGAATTAGGAACATTGGCAGGGTGGGAGGAAAAATGGAGGACAATCTTACCTCTCAGGCAGATAAGGTGATTACTTTGGAGACTGTAGTTTCAGAGTGATAACTTTATATGAGAAAAGAGATGCTCTTGCCTATACAGACAGCTCATACCAGATGTGTTATGGAGTACCTGGTGATGGTCATACCTAAGCCATCTGAGCTTTTGTTTCTTGTTGAAATGTAATATTTTTTCTGTTAAGAGGCTCCTGTTAGTGTTTTCTGCCACCATAGATGGTCATAAAATTAGTTCCAGTAAATTTTACATTTTATTTTCCTTGAATTTCTATTGTATAAATAAAACTGAAGATGTTCACCAATTTTTTTTTTTATATTATTGTCGTGGTTTAGGCCATAAATCAGCCACGCAGTTTGTTCACTCACTTCCCCCTTTTTCTTCCCTCTGCTCCTGG
>JAOEHY010013216.1:0-16752 GCA_025447955.1 Psilopsiagon aurifrons | reverse complement strand
TGCACCCCGAGCTCTGCACCGCATCCTCCCCTCCCATCGGCTCTGTCTGGTGCCTGCACTGACCACCGCCGGGGCAGCCGGAGCAGAGCTCCCAGACCGAGCTCGGGTCACACGGCGAGTGCTCACCATCCCGCTCGCCTGCCCGCGAGAACTGCCTCGGGCCCGTCCTGTTCGCCCGCCCTGTTTTCCGCACTCCCTGGGGCAGTTTTTACCCGGTCAGGTCTGGTGCCGCCCCTCGTGACACCTCCCCCTGTGAGTCATCTCCTCGCGTCCGCTGAGCCGCCGCTCCTGGGCACGTCCTGTCGAGGACTTGAGGGTCCCTCGGTGGCTGTTGCTGCTCCGAGTTGAATCTCCGGGATGCCGAGCCTCCCCCCGATCAGCCGCTGCAGGCCTCCCCTCTCAATATGCATTGCTTAGTCTGCTGATAAGGTTCTGTTCTAAGCTCCTCGAAAACCACACTTCTATACCAAGTGGTTATCTTGCAGCATATGTTTTTGATTAAAAAAACACAAACAAAAAAATACCTTCACGGAACTTCCAAGGTGTATTATTTCAAAAACAGTTATTCAGTTTTTACATAGTTGTGAAGTATTAAGGACTTTGCAGTTCTAATAAGTAGAACATAGGTATATTAAAAGCATATTGAGCAGTTCTTTTCTAAAAAATCAAAATGGTACTTTGTTGTCTGGACTCCTCCTGAGTCTGTTAAGGAAAATGAAAGCATTGTATAACTGTTTAACCATTTTTACTGCAGCATTCCTTAAAGGAATGACTTTGCCATATTTGTATGTGATGCATTAAGAAAATCCTCTTTCTTACTTCCATGGACACAGTGTGAATTAGAAATGAGAGTTTCATTTGTCTTTGGTAATAATTGATTATTTTAATCAAGGAGGAGAGGATATTAGCCCAGTTCTAACTCTGTCTAAATCCATTACAAGGTAAAGCCACAGATGTATCTCTTAGTTTCAAAACACAGATTTTTCTAATGCTATGTTTTGTAGCGGATGACATGGGTTGACAATGCTGCTTTAAAGTACATGTGAAATGTAAGTATGTGTTCAGATACAGGCTCTGCTGTTCACTTTCTGTTCTACTTTCAGCATTCATCTTTCTTGTTACTGAACCTTTCTGCCATATGTCTCCCCATTTGTAGTCCTTGACTTGCCTTTTCCCATAGATATTCTAGGTGCCCACACAGGAAGGAAAACTGCTCTGAGCTCCTACCACAGAGGGGGGAAGGGGACTGGCTAATAAGCTTGTGATCATGACCAAGATTGCAATACTTTTTCATGCATTGTGTAGAGTTTGACAGAGCTGAAATATATTGTAATGCTTTAAGCAAATATGACAGAACTTAAAGCATGAATTGGGTGAAATGAGCTCTGTAAGGATCCCTCAAGGCCCTTTAACTGGCTTAAACAAATAAACCACACTAAACAGGATGTTGAGAGGCACTGTTAAAATAGAATTTGTTTATTCTTTTTCATTAGTCTGTTTTATGGAGTTCTTGGAAGAAATATCCTGGTGCCATCACCCCATGGAGGTTTTAAAGAATCAAGTTAGCTATAATTCCAGCAGAAGCATGTCTGGCATGATGTCAGAAATGTGAATATATCCATGACCTTATTTGTATTTGCTTCCTTAATAATCAAGAATAAAATTGATACACAAGAAGGTACTTGTCATAGTCATGAGCAGTGCAAGGGTGGGAAAAAAAAAGGTGTCTATGGCGGGTGAGACCATGGCAATCAGGTCAGAATAATGGGATGTACCAGTAAGGGTTTAAAGTGAAAGATGGGAAGAATTCAAAACTTGATAAAAATTATGAATGTGAGATATATGGCTTTAAGGTAATCTTTATAAGCATACTATTTATGTCTTTGTAATGACTGCAAGTGTTTCTTCCTGGGTGGTTGAATTGAGCATGTTGTATAAACAATTTGCCTGAGCCAATGCAGGTGGGTAGTATGACAATCACCTTTTCTTTAAGTCAGTGTTTAGTTAAGATGTTGCATTTGTGACAAAACCCCCATACTTTTTGAAGAGAATTTAATGAACTGCTTCCGAACTGCATGGTCTTAATCACTTTTCTGCTATGATTTCTTGAAGTTAATTTGAAAATGAGTCAAGGTTCTGTGTTTCAATAAACTTTAATAAATGCAACGTGGTAAAATACTTTGCTTAGGGAATAATCAGGGAAAACAGACAAAACAGGATAGGAACATTATTGCACTTTAAAATCTTAAATAAAATCCATGGGAGGCAGACTACATAACTTGAAGCAATATATTTAATATGTGGGTAAAGGAGAACATTTTTAAAATCCAAATGTTTAAACTAAACTTATAAGCAGCTAACTGGAATAACCATACATGTATACAAATTCACTGTGAAACTAACCCCACTTCTGCAGCAGTGGTCGCATAATGTGCAAGGAATTTCCCACCTCTTAAGCACATCTGTTCTAAGTCTCAAAACTGAAGGCTAAAAGTGAGTAGTAGTTGTATTACGCAGTGCTGCAATTAAACACTGGAAACTAAAAAATGGGGGAGGATTCTACTGTGTTGACAACGATAAATGGATTGATGAATGATGATAAATAGGTTATAACAAAAGCACGCATAAAAGTATTGTATTAGTGGAATACTCTTACACTTTAGTTTGCTCTTATCTTTTCTGGCAAGTGTAACAGAATTTTAATATCTAATGAAAGCTGAGTATTCTCATACATTGAGCCTAGTGATTCTAGAAACAATGGTTGGCTCATAACTGGATGATAATCCCTCTTGGTTGAGAGTCTCTTCTTTGTGAGAGTCTCTCCATTTTAGCAGCCTCTGCTACTTACTGTGTTACATGTGGAGAGGAGGGGAAGTAAACCAGCATCTCTAGTTTCAGCATTACCTGCTTGTGACACTATTAGCTTTTTCTTTTATGGAGTCTGCTCTGCTGGCAAAGCTGGGAATTGAGATACTGCCCTTGGTATTGGGGAGGTGATGGGGAAGTTTTCTCTAATTATTTCAGGATGCATCTGTAGCAGAGTTTATTCCCTGTTCCATGTCTTGCCTGGCATGGGTATGCTTCAGTTCTTCAGGCAGAGGCAAAATGGTGACCTAGAGATAACAATGTTCTAAATTGGGGTGAAAAGCCAGCAAGTCTAACATGTAGCATGAATTAACAACTAAACAAAAAGCCCAATGCCAACAAAACTTTCTTTAGACTTCAGGATACTGTCAGACTTTCATTTTAGTATCTCCAGGATAGTCTTGTTTGAGCAGCGCCCTTCTCATTGAATCTGTCTACTTCACTGTGCTGAAGGACCCTGCAATTTCATTGCACAACTGGGCAGACTTTTAAACAAGGTCCAGAAACAAACTTTCCTGGCTAAAACGAGAGTGCTGAGAAAAACTCTTGTTCTTTAGAATAAGAGCAGTGCAAACCATAGAAATTCAAAATTGCAGCTACAAGTAAAGGTAGAACAGCTGGTGCAAATTCTAGGTGTCAGCAGAGTTGCATGTTTGTTCAACTGCTTCAGTGCTCTTAGGCCATATCTGGGGGATGACCTGTGGAGGCTGTTCAAAGCAAACCACATAATTCTGCAACTTTGTTCTTTAAAGCAAAACAATTATCCATTATTTCAGTCACTTCCATGTATTTTTGAATAACTGTCTACTCACCTATTTAGAAACACACTGGAAAAACAGATGACTGTCTCTTTAACTGCTTACTGATGGAATGAAGATATTTACAGGAGACTTAATATTGCATTACAGTTGGAAATGAAGTAGTTAGAATTTAGTAGTTTTCCTTGAAATGGGATTTTAATTGGGAAGCAAAGGAAGCTCAATAAGTAAAAGATCTGTACCTCCATTTCTGTGGAAAATCTTTTCCTTACAAGTATCATTGTGATGCTTTGTAGACATTTCATTGTTCTAACTGAAATTTCAATTTGCTGTTGTCTCTATTCTGAAAGGTTTTTTTTTGTAATGTATCCCAAAGGGAGCGAGCTGCCCATGTGTTTGACATATCTGTCTGCAGTAAAACAAGATGTCAAAAACCTGGTCTGGGAAAACAAAGTGGAGGCAAATTTAGGATGATCTTAAATCTGTGAAACTGTGCTTCTGAGAAGGACCCAACTGTAGACTAATTCTTAAAACTGCAAATATGAGCTTCCTTAGAGGAGCAAGCATATGGATTCCTTTTGACTGCAACTTCAGTTGTTTCAGAGATTTTCAGGAACCTATTTGTCATCACTAGGTAATGACAGCCCAGACCTATTTGTCACTGTGACTGGCAGTGTCCACCACTGAAGACTTAGCTGTATTTCAGTTGTAAATTGCAGAAGCAAGAAGGTGTGTTTGAAATTCCACATGGAGAGTGAATAAAGGACTTTCTACATATTTTGTTTGTATGCTGTACTAGGCTAATTTTATGTAATATCCAAATACGATTGTGTACAAGAAAGGTTGGAGACATTTTCCTTCATGGCTTGCAAAAGTATGTTCGTAAACCTACTGAGGAAAATGTGGGATTGAGGTTTCTCACTCTGAATTGTGAAACTGGGGAAAAGAAAGCTGTATTTTGCAGCCAGTGAAATGGAACTCCCAGAAGGTTACACTATTACTTACTGACCTGAAAAATCTTATTGGGGGAAGTAGTATTACAGTACCTGTAGTGTATAGATACTTGAACAGAAAGCTTTTAGTAGAGCCATTATTAAGTCTCAAAGGTGTAAGGACTGCTGACACACAGCTGATTTGTCTGCTTTGTAAAACTTGAGGGTCTACCAGAAATAGAAGCATTGTTGGTCTTGTTCTATGCATTTATTTTAAAAATCAACTTGCCCCCTATACAAAGCTCTTCAGTATTTTGTCATTGAATTTGGATTTGAATAAGTTTTCCTATGTGAATGATTTGTTTATTAATTGTCCTCCTGGGTTCAGGAGTAGCAGTCATTTTTCTCTTTGTTAGTAGCTGGTGCAGTGCTGTGTTTTTGGCTTTAGCCTGAGAACAGTGCTGGTAACACACCGATGATTTTGGTCGTTGGTAAGTAAAGTTTACTCTGACCAAGGACTTTTCAGTCTCATGCTGTCAGTGAGGAGGGTCACGGGAAGCTGTGAGGAAGCAGAGACAGGACACCTGACCCAAACTAGCCAAAGGGATATTCCATACCACAGCACATCATGCACAGTATATAAACTGGGGGCAGTTACCCGGAAGGGACAGATTGCTGCTCAGGTCAGGCTGGGTATTGGTTAGTGGGTGCTGAGGAATTGCATTTTCTTTATATGTTATTTCCCTTATCATTATTATTATTAGTGGTAGCGGTAGTGCTTTGTGTTGTACTTTAGTTACTGGACTGTTCTTATCTCAACCCGTGGGAGGTACGTTCTTTTGATTCTCCTCCCCATCCCTCTTGGATTTGGGCCAGGAAGAACAGGGGGAGTAGGCAGGTGCCTGCATGGTTCTGAGTTACTGGCTGGGCTTAAACCTTGACATTAATATTTGAAATAATTTGATGTATAAAGTCAGGCCTGGAATGAATCTGAAGAGTTGCTCTCCTGTAGGATTTTATATTTAACATGTCTCAAATGCATGAAACTAAAATAACACCATGTGTTTTAGTGATACTGTGACAGTCACATTACGTAAATTGTGAATGCTCCTGTCCTGCTACAGTTGCTTCCACATTTTGTTAAGACACTGCCTGCCACATGGTTTTAAGAGCATGTTGCCTTACTGGCCTCAGACATCTTGCACACAAAAAATACAACTTGGGCATACATACATACTGGTTTAAATGCAAAAATTCAACTTGCAAGTGCTGCATCATGGTAACATTCCTGTAAGGAAAAGATTGCAAGACTACTTAAGCAGTTTTTCTGAGTGCTTAGTAAATATTCATATTCTGATCCTGATGTTAAAGGTCTTCAGCTTGCTAATAGAGAAGGCCTCTTACTGAGATATCTGATCAATCTCAGGGTGATAACCTCCTTTACGTTGTATTACTACAAAGTCGTCATTTTACCAGTAGCATATCCTTACATCTAAAGCATGTTTTCTTATGTACATGTAACCATTTCTGTATGTATTTAGGAAGTTATTAAGATGAAAGGACTAGCTTTCAACTGAATTGCTGTAAGATGCTTTTCAAAGGCAGTCTTTCCTCTAAGCTTGTTTTTCATGACTTTCTTGGAGAAGGTGTGACATCCTCAGTTGGTCTAAAACTGGAAAGAAAACCAAATGGTAAGAGCTAAACTTGTCTCAATGAACCTTCAAACCTCATATTTAGTTACGGGCTCCTTTTACTAATTTCCAGTATCTTAATCTGATCCTGACCTACGCCCACAGCAATTATACTAGTACAGTTAAACTGATACACTAGGCTTCCATCATTTCTCTGAGAACGTGCTGCTACAATGCTACCTAAGAATGAGAGAAACTTTTCCCATTGCTGTTCAGCTGTGTGTATGTCAATAGAATTCCCAGTTTAGTCATACAAGAATCTTATTACTCTCAGTATTTCTGGTTTTAAATACAATTATTCTTTTCCAAAACATAGATCAGTACAAGTAGAGAGAGCCTTGTTTTGACCACTTTAAATGTATTTCCAATTTAATTACACTACACTAAAGAAAACAACTCCTAGCTAAAAACAGCATGTTTGTATAACAGGGTACCTTTTCTGAGAACGCATGCTGCGTAGTAGCAATTATCTGCTTTTGGCGTTCCATATTCTTTGCAGCCTGGTGCTTATAGCTTTTGGAAGTCACAGGTAAGAAGAACGTAAAAAGAAAGTTGAGCCTTGGTTGTTTCAGCAATGGTCGAATCAGAGCTGTGGGAAGTAATGCTGAGGTCCACAGTTGTTCAGACCAAACTCCTTTTGACTAAAGGAACAAGGGCTTCACTGAAAATCTAACACATGATTTTGGTAAAGAACTATTTATTCTGATTTTTAAATAATATTGTATCAATAAGTTGCCCATCCTTTCAAGAGTGTTTTTTTTTTTTCTTGATGTTCACAGGATCAGACCAGTGAATGTATGGGAAAGACTAATTAAGTACTGGAAAGTGTGTTTGGAGAGAGAGTTCAAACCAATGTGAGAAACATTGGCACAGTTGGAATATGCTATTGGGCCATAGGTAGGCCATTCTTATTATAAGAAATAGGAACTGATGCCCAAAACTTGATCTCAACTGAACTTGATTCAAGTTTTCTTCTTTTTTTTTTTTTTCTTATATAAATTGGAACAGAGTGGGGTAATTATTGGCTGGAGTTGATCTGTAGCCTAACCCCTACTTCTGTTCATGTAGCACCTCGACTGCAAGAATTAATGGCAAGAACAGAAAACAAGGTTTGTGATAATATCTATCAAACATGGAAGAATGAGGCAGAGGAAGCTTGTGGATGTTTAACTGTCTTCCTGCCAGACCCCCAAAATATCTACTCTCTTTCTCAAAGATGCCTTGTTTTTGTGGCAAACAGATGAAAAAAAGAATATGTTGATGGCCAGCATTGTGAGGGATAGTTCAAAGAATGTTTGCACAAGACTACCCTAACACTTTTCCACTAAGATTTACTAGTGTTTATAGAATTATAATTGGAAAAAAAAAAATATACTTTAGTGCCTGCTTTGTGGTTTTGGTTCTGGTTTGGTGTTTTTCATGAGAGAAATAAATCCTTTAGGTCCACATGAAATGAAAGGTACACATGTCTTAGGGTGATGAATAGTTTCATTTTTTGTGAAATCTCTGGATGGTGTTTAAATATGTCTGTTAAATACTTTCTAAATGGTCTTTCATCAAATTGTCAGTATCACATAAGCACTTACAGTTAAAGTACTTAGCAACTTGTAAGAGAAAAACAGAAATCTGAAATATAAGGTGTCAATAATGTTTCCATTCATTACCAGTGGCAAAGTCAAATTCGATATGTTGGGACTTAGCTGTTAGTAGCTTCATAAGAATTTCCACATTGTTTCCTGAATCTAATAGGAGCAGGTTGTGAGGAAAAACACTAATTAGGAGAATTGGTGGCTTTTCTCCAGCACTGAATTATGAGGTCATTAGTACTTGTTAAAATACTTATCCCACTCAAATATTCATAATTATCTATTAGGTTTCTTAGAGACAGGGAGATTACAATAATATATCTACTCTTCTGATTAGTTGGTCGTTTTCATCAGTATTCAAGATGAGTCCATTTCTCTGAGCCATAGCTACATCAATATAAATCACCAATGCAGATGCTAAACAAAAGTAAATTCTGTGTGGGAAGGACACTGTTGGTTGCCTGGTTTTCAACAGTTTCTTCTTCTGCATTACTTGAAGCACTTTGAAACCTGAAAATGCAATTTCTCTTGCTATTGATTTTTGTCCTTTCCCATTTAGTAAGCACTGGGGTACCTGAAGATTTATGCATGTATCTTTCCATATGGTGAGCTCAGAATGTGCATTATTGTTTCAGTTAATGTTTCTGCAACTTGGGACCGTGGTCTCATTGCCTGTGCAGAAGTGTGTCTGAAAAATCAAAAGTAATAGTAGCTTACAGAAAGTTCTGGTGAACTCCCTCATTTTACTGAATGTACTACCAAAACGCTGCAGTCTATTACTCTTGTCTCCAGTATATAGTATCTAATATATGTAAGATCATTGTATTAACACTGCAGTTACCATTAGGTGAAACAGCATATCAAATCTGATTTATTAGCAAACTGTTATCAGAGTTGCTCACTCTAAATGAAACCAGTAGTTTCAAACAGTCTGTAATGTCTAAGTGAAACAAGAACGTATCTAATGGCCTGAACTGTTATTCCTGAATATGGAACTACAGGTAAACAGGTGTGTTTCACACAAACAACTGTACAACTGAAGAAGCTCCTTGTTTGTTCATGGACTGACAAAACTTTTTGGATACTAGTTTTATTTTCCAGGAGCACTAGTCAGCAAATTGACTCATGAGCTCATAAAATCAGTTGTTTGAAATGGGAGACACCATGGAAGCAATCAGGAGGAAACAAAAGGTTGGTAACTTACAGCTGCGAGGGATCTCTTAAAATAGCTAAGATTTTATATAGTGTGTTTTTCCCATCAGAGAATAGGGTGTAAGAAGTTGTTTTAAAGGGAAAGTGGGAAAGAAAACGTGAAAGTGCAGAGATGAGAATAAGGATAATGTTTTCTATTTTTCCAACACTTGAGATCTGTTGAGATCAACTGAGCATCCAAGTTGAAGAAACTGATCTTTGGTGAACATCCTGAAGAAAGCAGAGCTATGCAGGATTGCAGTGACTTTAGGATGGCTTTGTGTGTCCTTTACACAGCTTTTAAATGTCTAATTCTCATAGCATCTCAATTATTTCTGATCACTTGAAGGAGTTGTAAGGGGACCTAAGTTTGTAATTTCATAACTCCAGCTATATGTTAAACTGAAAATTAATATTCTTTCCTTATAAGTGAAATTTAATTCCCTTTTTATAGGTTTGTCCTAATTAAAAAAGTCTATCTCCATAGTTTCCTAATAAATGTTTTGATTGAGCAGAACTGTAGGAAACATTATTGTGCTTATACTGTTGAAATGTGGTCATGGGTACTTTTTCATCCATCAAAACAACATGCTAGTTATAGGATTTTTCTAATCTGGAATAAGGTTACTAAGATAGTTGAACTGCTCTCATCTGCCTTAAGTTTTAGTGAAATGAGTGTATGATTTCTAGATTGAGAAAATAAAAATGACAATAGAACCATAAAATAACTAGATGAACATATTCTAAGAGCTAGTATGCTTACTACAATACTCATACCTTTTCATTTCTTCAAACAATGCTGTTTTCTTTATCCCTCTCTGAGGTCAACCTTAGCTGATTTTGGTCTGCTGGCTTCATAAGTAGTACTCTTGTCAAAAAGCAGAGAAGTTACTTGGTCCACATGGTATGAAGGAAAGAAACCAACCTGCTAAGAGCAAGGAATTGGAATGAGTTTTGAAGCGGATAGGTTAATGGTAGTGTAATGTGACATCACTGTAGGGGCTTCTTATGTGATAAGTAACTAATGCTCCAGCAGAATTGTCACAACAGCAATCACCTAAAAAAATATCATGGTGACTGGAGAAAGAAGCAGTAGTTAACAACAGGAGGAGCAGGGTGAGATCATGACTGCTATTCTATAGTTTTTATTGAAAATTGTGAAGTACTGTAGATTATTGGAGGTCAGGTATTTTCACCAAAAATGGAAGCCTGGGGAAATTGCTCCTTGAAGACGTAGAACCCAAGTGCGATTCTGCTGGAAAGACAGTACAGTTATTTAATCAGATTTAGCCTTGCAATATATATCCCACAGCAGAGATGTAAAGCAGTCTGGAAATGTAGTTTTGGGGAGGGGGAGGATGGTTCTGTGTTTAGAGGGGGGAAATCTGGGCTTGATAAGAATAGTATAGGACTTGCCTTACTTCATTCAAGAGCAGTCAGGGAGCAAAGATTCTGCTAGATGGGACTAATATACATACTTTGAAAGATACCCATCTACAGGGATGAGCTACACTGATGTCCCTTGTCTAGTCTCCACAAGAGCAGAAACTGGTTTAAAGGGGCCATATGGATATTTCTCAGCTAGGTTAGCTCTCGCTTGTAAAGAACAATTACCAATTTTCATTGGACAGGTGTATAGTTGCATGTCCAATAACAAGAACAAAGACTGCAATCTACAGTTTTTGTCAAATGTAAAAATGGCTTCTATTTCTCACAGTTCATTGCAGAGTTTAGTAAATAGCAAACAAATTTGCAGAAAGACTTCAGTACTACAGGAGTTGATGATTAAATTGTTCTCACCTTCCTGGGCTAAACCGTGGCCTAACAAGATGAAGTGGTATCTATCTGTCCTGGATTCAGCAGTAGCAGTCATTTTTCTCCTTGTTAGTAGCTGTTGCAGTGCTGTGTTTTTGACTTTCGGCCTGGGAGCAGCGCTGATAACACCAATGGTTTTAGTTACTGCTCAAATGTTTAGTCTGACTGAGCACTTTCTGAGTCTCATGTTCTGCCAGGGAGGAGGGGAAGGAGGGAGGAAGCAGATATAGGACACCTGACCCAAACTGACCAAAGAGGTATTCTATAGCACAGCATGTCATTCCCAGGATGCAAAAACTGGGGGCAAGGACCCGGAAGAGTTAGTTCACTGCTTGGTCGGGATGGGTATCAGTCAGCAGGTGGTGAGTGATTGTTTTCTCTTCCCTTGTTACTTCCCTTATCATTGTAACTATTGGTGGTAGCAGCAGTGGTTTGTGTTTTACCTTAGTTACTGGACTGTTCTTATCTCAGCCCGTGGGAGTTACATCCTTTCGATTCTCCTCCCCATTCCTCTGGGAGCTAACGAACTGTGTGGCTGATTTATGGCTGGGCTTAAACTATGACAATATCCCACCGGCCCCTATGATGTGAGATATGTGGAATCAAAATAAATATTATTAGTGAGTTAGTTCTATGTGATTTGTCATAAATCTGCAGTCTAAGACCCCCCCAATTTCTAAGAAGTAGTATTATCTAGTTATAGCATTTGACCATACAGTGGGATGAGGCTTCATATTTGAATACATAGAAAAGGCAAAGAAAAAAAGTCAGCAAAACTGGTTAACAGCATGTAGAACAAAATTTCTTGTGGATCCTGGTTAGTGTCACCCAGCCTAATCAAGTTATTTGCTTTTGTTTAGAAACAACATCACACTCTCTCAAGGCTGCAGGCTGCCAAAACTAAAGGTACTATTTGCAGTGGTTTGCATGGCAAGCCCCTGTGTATGTCAGATAACTGAGATCTCATGGCATGGGAAAATGTCATGTTGTTGACTGTTAGCATTTGGTTATAAGGCCTCTGTACATGGTCACCTCCTTCAATGTTATTCCAGTTCTCAATTACCTCTTTAGAAAGCAGGGAGGTATAAAATGGCATTGGGTATAGAAGAAGATACCAAGGAGTTCTAACCTGTCAAATCTGAAACCTTAAGTAATAGACGTTTACACTTGTGTCTGGATTTCGTGGGTACTGTGCAACACATGAAAGCACCTTGCATGCACACACTCCTTTTAAGAGACATAGCTGAAATGTAAAGTGCTAAGAAAAGTGATGACCCTGCCCAACCATTTTAAACTTGCTTCCTAGTGCTGGAACAGAGTCAAGGTCTTCAAAATCAATTATTTCTAGCATCACAACTATTTATTCTGTTTGGAAGTAGCAGCTGTGGCACTGACCTTTCTGTAAATATTTCTGCATGGGAGTCACAAAAGTGGAAGTGTTTGTTGCTGTTTCAATTTTCTGCAAGTCTTTGTTTGTTTGTTTCCTAAAAGAAAGGATGTTGTTATTGAATGCCAGTAAGTGTCATTGCTCATTTCTGGTACACAGACAACTCAAAATAATTAAAGGAGAAACCTGTGGGGAGAATGAAGGCCCAAAGACTGTTCAAACAAATCACTTCTGTCTTAAAGTAACTAGTTTAAGATGGTCACCTTCATGAAATAAAAAAATGGCATTCGAACAAACTTTAAAGAAAAATACAGGACATGTTCTAAAGTTCACAGTTTCTGTGAATATCAGTATTATTACTTCTGGGTTTATAAAGCCAAGTTAGAAGACCTCAAAAGGTATTAAAGATGCAGATGAGTTTCTTCACAACACTGTTAAGGCATTGTTTCTCCACAGTATTGTTAAGGCACTTTTAAAAGCCTGGTGTCAATTTTAGGATTTTTTTTTTTTTTCAAAGCATGTGGCATAAGAGAGAAAAATACTGCTCAGAATGCTGACCTCATGTGAATGAGTGTTTTAAATGTCAGATTAAGTAGATACCTTTTTGATGTTTGAGCTCTAAAAGTAAAGATATGAGAGAACCAAGTAAAAATAGGACATGAGCATACACATCATTGAACTTGTAATTTTCTGTGTTCACTGAGAGCCTTTCAATAGCAGATTGTAATCATTGTTGGATAGTGCTCAACAGTATTTCTAAGAAAATAAATAAAAGCATGTGGATTTATTTATATTTATGTTTGCATTAAGTTTGTTTTACATGGGGATATAAAGTTAATGCAAAGAAGCACTAGTACTAATTTACAATAACACATCCTTGTTATGAATTGTTAGCTGCAATATAATCGCATGTCCATTTCCCATTAACTCATCTACCAACATAATTAGCTAAAAAGGTATTGGACTATTCCTGTAACTTAGAAATTCAGCAGGACAGAAACTGAGTTGCTGTTCCTGTGATTCAGAAGTAGTATGTGTAAGTCTTGCTGTTCAATATCCCTCTGTTTTATTGCTTATCACAAAAAAACCCTCAAAAAGACAGTAAGTTAGTTGTAACTTAAAATTAGACATGAATTGTGAAAACTGTGGTAAAAATGTGGGTATTTTATTAATATAATAGTATATAATATAATTCCCTGATTTTTTTCACTTTAAGAGGTGGGATGGGGCAGGATCAGGGACAAGACTAAGACTGACTAAATAATAATCTGCTGTAGGAAAGTGAGAGATGAGTACTCAAAACAGAATTTGCCTGGGTGGTTGGAAGGTGTGTGGGGTGTGATTTCTGGTGGGTGGTGTTTATAGTTATGAAAGTGGTTATGAAAGCCATTAGACTGTTTGCTTCTATGATGAGTATATATATACTTACGGTTTCCATAACAATTGTTCTCTGGTGCTGTAGATCCTTTCTTGATCCTTCCAAAATCAAGATTTTCATATACGAATTATTGGGTTTTATTATTACTTTTCTGAAACTGAATGCTTCTTCCAGAACTGTCAGAAAATTTCTGACTGTTATTACAAAAAAATGGTTACAATAAAATGCTCTTATTAAATTAACTATTGTCTTTGGCTTTCACATTCGAAAGCTGCCACACTGAATTTTGCTGTGATTGTGCAAATTCCATTCAGCACCAGTGGTTTTAGAGATATTGTGCTTCTAGATGTATTAATAGTATTTCCCCCCCCCCTCCATTTTTATGGTTCAATGACCATATCTGTTCCAACACAAACAAAACATTTTTCTGCATTAGAAAGAATGGAAATGAATTAAAATCAACTGAAACACGCTCTAAAATGCTCTAAAATGTCAGAAGCCATTATTTTGGGACAAAATCTCTAAAAGAAGGAGATGCATTATGTACAAAACAGGCTAGTCTAGTACCTTAAACATTGAAATGTCTGCTTGAAGAATTCAATCTCGAAACAATAGCTGCAACAAAGGTGAAGTTTACAGGCTTGAAGAGGTGGAGCTCTTCCATTTAGCAGATTAGTATAGTTTGAATTGGTGGCAGCAAAGTGATGCACAGCCCATTGCTGCGTTTAGGTTTGAGGTTTGTCCTTCCTTGTACAGTGTGTCAGCCTGTGAACCAATGCGCTTTGATTAACTTAGATGGCACTGTATTTCCCTCAGACCAGCTGAAGACCTAGGTTTACTGTATCTAGGATGTGTGTGTTCACGTATTGTAACTTAAGGTTTGTGAGCTGGTTGTGTTTAAGCTTGGGATCGCAAGCTTTTTTAAATTATGCTGTAAGCTACAGCATCTCTAATTGCCATCGCAGAGAAATGTATCAAATAACTCAGCTATTTGAGCAGCACACAGGAATTTATTAGTTGCTGATCAGATCCTAATTTAGTGGCATGGTCTCATCTCGCTGAAGGTATAATTGCCATTATTGAATAATCATTTTGATAAGTTATTTCATTTTCTGGCCTGTTTATCTTCTCAAGTGTCTCGTTTTCCTCTTTCAGTATTGCCATCTCAATCTGAGCTCCTTCTGGCTCATTCTAAATATTTTCCAGCCCTTGTTTAACGGCACAATCATTGCTCAATAACATCTGTATGTCTTCTGCCATTCTGCCAAATTGGCTGGTATGAAAAGGCTTAAGTACTGCAATTTCCTTTCTGAGATCCTGCTGTTGCACCATTTTGACACATGGAGTTTTTGTCTTCCACCCTTTTTCTTCATTTTGGTCCCATACAATAAGACTTCTTTTATACTCAAATAAAATACCCATTGAAAAAGTCAGCTTTCTGCAAAAATGTCCTATTCATTGAATATCTGCCACATTGACTAGGGTGTGTACATGAAATAATGTAATTTTTTACCTTGCAATCATAGTCCACAGTAGGTATTTAGAAGCTAAAACCACATCTCTGTATTGGATATTTTGTCTCTCATAATCAACTTGAAAGTGTTTCTGCCCTTTCATTGTGCAGATCACATTTTAGTGTTTCTTGTAGACATTTGCAAAAGGGCATGGAAATAACTTCAGAGCTTGAAAATAATCTGAATTCTATTTTGTGAGTTATTCTTACTGCTATAATATCTGTTGTGCCCTCTTATGTATCCTGTGGTAGCTCATGCATGGACACCTATGCATGTGTATGCACATACATGCAAAAACTCCCACTCATAACGGCACAAGATCCCTGGAAGGGAAATGAGATGTGCTATGCAACTATTGATTGTCATTTGAGTCTGTGGAGAGAATCCTAAAGCTGAGTAGTAATGAGAACTTATTTACACTTTCTGTCCCAGTTGCTTTTTACTTATCCTGCTTCCCAGTATCTCATAGCAGTATCACTGACCTCTGTTTTTTTTTTTTATTTCGTAGCTTTAGTCACATTTCTGAAGTATCAATTAGCATCCAAGGCCACCTTCTTTCCTGATGGTATTTTTACAGCCATGATATGTTAAAAGTTGCTGGGCATTGAACAGATGCTTTAATTCCAACAAAAAATCTATATATAATAAAAGTGCTTCATGCTTTGCATGACTGGTCCTGAAATGCACTGGATATGAAGTATATTTGGTTTCTTCTTCCAAGGTTTTGGTAGTGGTGAGCTACAGGGTTGTAGAAGCTGTGAGAAGCTGCTAGAAGTTTCCTTCGTGTCTGACAGAGCCAATGCCAGCTGTCTCCAAGATGAACCCACCACTAGCCAAGGCTGAACCCTTAGTGTCAATGGTAGAACCTCTGTGAGAATGGATTTAAGGAGGTGAAAAGAGCCACAGAATGTCAGACAGGAGGGAGGTGTGAGAATATGTGAGAGAAGCAGCTCTGCAGACACCAAGGTCAGTGCAGGAGAGAGGAGGTGCTCCAGTGCCAGAGCAGAGATTCCCCTGCAGCCCATGGTGCAAACCCATGGTGAGGCAGCTGTGCCCTGCAGCCCGTGGAGGTCCATGGTGGAGCAGATTCCACCTGCAGCCCATGGAGGACCCCACATTGGAGCCAGAGGGGTGCCCTAAGGAGGTTGTGACCCCATGGAAAGCTTGTGCTGAAGCAGGTTCCTGGCAGGACCTGTGGCCCTGTGGAGAGAGGAGCTTGCACTGGAGCAGGTTTGCTGCAGGACTTGTGATTCCATAGGGACCCACACTGGAGCAGCCTCTTCCTGAAGGACGCACCCATGGAAAGGACCCACACTGGAGCAGTCTATTCCTGAAGGATACACCCCATGGAAGGGACTCACACTGGAGCAGTCTGCTCCTGAAGGATTCACCCCATGGAAGGGATCCACACTGAAGCATCTGTTCCGGAAGGATGTGCCCCATGGAAGGGACCCACACTGGGACAGTGTCATGGGTTCAGCAGTAGCAGTCATTTTTCCCCTTCTTAGTAGCTGGTGCAGCACTGTGTTTTTGACTTGTGGCCTGAGAACAGCGCTGGTAACACCAATGTTTTTAGTTATGGTTTAGTGATGTTTGGTCTGGCCAAGGACTTTCTGAGCCTCATGCTCTGCCAGG